>JABFFJ010000437.1:0-34674 GCA_013623715.1 Fusarium verrucosum | reverse complement strand
AGGTAGGGAGGGGGGGTGAGCATTGATGAGCACTCGAAGCACAGAAGAACTAATATAGTTCGAAATTAGCTAAAGATTCTATGTTCCCTCACTTTCTCTTGCCAACAGCGAAAGGCAAACTTATGCAAGACGGTGTGCCAGCGTGTCAAAAGTTTAACATCGAATCCACAAATCGCGAGTTTCCATAAGCCAGATTCACCAACCTTTTTTCTTTCTTTTTTTTTTTTTTTACCAAAGGCAAGCCATAGACCTCGTTTGAAAGTGATGGGCAATCGTCACGACAGCAGAGACCTTATCGAGGATTGAAATAACATTGTTAGATGGAGCTGGATGTGCTATTCGTAGTTAAGTCCCGTGGCTGAAGCTTACCATCGCACCTAAATTTGGTCATTGGGTCGACCCAGCAGCCAGGGTAGGCATGTAATTCAAATCCATTACCTATGGTGGTAGCCTCTTTGAGGGGAGGTTCGTGGTTCAATAAGAAAGGACAGATTTGTTACGGTCTAGAAAGCTTGAGGGGTGCACCGAGTTCTTGTTTCCTTCAGAATCATAGTTATTCTGTGACATTCCTTCTATTGTAGGATGCAGGAAGACCAAGCTTTTAGCCAAAATTCTTAACTACAAATAACACATCTAAATCACAATATAGGCATATATCTATACCTTGATAGCTACTTAAGTAACTTATAAATAAAACTAAGATAATAACTTCTTTTTGCCTGTTAGTAATATATAAGATGCTCTTTTCCTTCCTTCATGACATTCCATTATGTTATCTCATAACCGTTTCAATATATCTGGAACCCAGGTTAGGCAATATTTAAAATGTATTTTATAGACTCTCGGTCGTAGTAAAAGTGTATAGACAATTCATATACATAATAAAAAAATGAAGTAATGTCTTGAAGAAAAAAGTGCACCCAGGTAACAACAATCATGGCCAGTCTTTAGACATGGTACTTGACAGCAACCTTGGATCGCTTGGCGTTACCCCCTTCGTACAGAGCAGGCCCAGGGATTTCCCAGTTATCACCTTGGTTGTCGTAAACAGAAAATCCGAACATTTGCTTGTCAGAGGTACTATACAACATAGAAGCAACAACACCAGAACCGGAAAGATCATCAGTACCGGAGCCAGTAACCTCAATGTTACCACACTGCATGTAGAACTCGGGTTCAGACAGATGGGCACGGTGGAGAGCGATGAGTTCGTTCCGGATCACGTACCTTCCGGGTGCGATGGACTTGGGAATAGTTGCCGAGTTGATGCCTCCGTTCTCACGGAGCTTGTCGGTAGCCCAGACACCACCAGTGTTGGCAGGTCCAGAGACCAAGCCTTCTTCAGCAATCTTGGTCCACTTGAGGTTTGTCTTGTCTACAGCAGCACAGTCGCCATTGCAGGGAGCAATGTATGTGATGACAGGACCACGGTGAGACTCAGCCCAGCCGTTGGGGTTGATGTCCTTGTCGTCTGAAGTCCAGAAGAAGGATGCGGTTCCACCGGCTGCGACCTTTCCATAGTTCTTGGAAGGCTCAGAGGTTCGTCGGCAAACAAAGTCGGGGCTGGAGATGTCCATCTCTGGGCCCTCATCTTCGGTAGTGAAGCTCCATCCGATGGCCTTGGGGTCTGGAGAGGGGTTCCAACGGCTGAAGCCCTCGTAATCAGCACCATCCAGGGTGAATGTTTTGAGGTAGCCATGTGCAGCAACGTTTGAAACAAGGAGAGCAGTGCCGATGAAGAAGACTCGAGACATGCTTGCGTTGTTGTTCGAATATTGGAAAGTGAAGTGAATAGTTTAAGGAGCGTACTCAAATGAAGGGAATGGAAAATAGTTTACTTCTCAAAAGTAACCTAGAAGAATGAATAAAGAAAATTGAATGAAGTTGTTGATTTGAAGATATTTTCCAGACAGTATATACTCTACTTAAATAATTTTGTTGGGCTGTTGAAAGGAGGATAGCGCCAAGCGTTTCAAGTTTGCATTGTTAGATGGGATCGAAATCCCTGTGAAGATTATCAGCAGATCCTCCTGGCTTGGCTTAATCCTTCCATATCCTATCAGGTTTCTATACTCCGTACACAGTCGCCAAGGAACCCTGCTAGCAGCTAAATGTCCCTGTTAGCTGCTTGGTGACCGAAGTTGAATAAAAAAGCAATAAGTGACTCGCTCTGAAGATCAGCGGCTTCAAATCAAGACAATAATGCCGATCTTAGAACAAAAGTGGCCTAGTTGGTCTTTGTCGCGAGGTTCATTGACAATACTTAAACATACACAGACGCTCCGAAAACATGCACAGACAGCTAAGCCTAATCGGGAAGCCACAAGCCATTTGAGCCAATCACAGAGCAAAGAAGATAAGTCTTACCCAATTGGGAAAGGTCTTATCTTATCGCCCCACTCTTCGCTCTTAACAGAGCTTCAAAGGAAATTAATAAAAATAACCTCTATTAAAAGCTATTAAATTATTAAAAAAACGGGTTAGGGCTAGGGTAGGGTTAGTTATAGGCGCCTGCGCCGCAGGATAGGGTTAGAGTTAGGGTTAAAGTCAGGGTTAGCCTTTGGAATATTTCCTCTGTTAATGCGGCTCGGAAGTAAGAAGCCAATCAGAGTGCAGTCCGAAATCAACCTTCCCTATTCTGGTAGCTATCGCCTCTTAGCGCGGCGCTAATGCAGCGCTACTGAGATGATGTATTTTGATTGGACGGGAGCGGGGCCACCTTACCTAATTAGGCTTAGCTGTCTGTGTATGTTTTCGGAGCGTCTGTGTATGTTTAAGAATTGGTTCATTGAGCGATACGCGCTGAATGGGAGTCGTAAGCGCTTTGTCTCAGTCCTCCAGTTCCTTGGCAGCGGAAAAGGGTACATTAGTAGAGACTTGCTCACGGCTGAGCGGTAAAAACGAAATTCAGACTAACAAAACTCAACGTGAATTGACTGTTTTAGCTAGCTAACCTTTCCTTTACAATCTTTGCTTATTGATAGATTTGGTTGACGAGAATGCGTATCCACTATGATACCCTTCTGTAATAAGCTTGTTTTTAAGGTGGATAAGATGCACACATTCAGGATCAGAAAGGATCAGGCTCATTTGATCCTACAATGGCATGATTCATATATGGTCTGAGCATAACACTCGAACAAGGAGGAAGACAAACACAGCCACCAAACTGTGTGCCAGTCTTTGATGATCGTCAGTGCATCAACAAGTGCCCAGGCTATGGTATAGTTTCAGATTTTGTTCAGCTGTTTCATTGAGACAAAGTGAAAAATCGTTAAACAGAGAAAGGACTCGAGAAAAGAAAGGTTTGTTTCAACTTGCAGTGGCTGTGTTTGTTTCACATTTCAATAGCCCTTTATGTACAGTACCTCATCAAAATCCATGAGCCAATGAACAGGCTTCTTTTTTATTAGCGAGTTACCTTTTCTTTATCCAAGCTTAGCGCTACTACCACTCCCTATGACAAACTCGGATAAAATGCACAGAAAGGAATAGACAGGGCTAATGTGTGTGAGAACCGAGAGACTATGAGATCAACAGTGAGATTTAATGAGCTTTGAGCAACATAGTATACGAATATATGTAGTTTATAGTTTTACCTAAGAAAGGAAGGGGAATGAGCTCGTGGCGAGCTTATTGTCTGGGGAATATATCCACGAATCAAAAGAATCACCGGCGTGCCCCATTGCCGAGCATGGGGAAATGCTGCCAGCTAGCCCAGACTAGAAAGGGCAAACACCTCACGAGTTCAAATTCCCAAGCGATTTAAAGTCGTGTTACTTATCGAAGAACTTGAGATTCTAGAATTATTCCGGTGTGCCGTGCATCCGAAATCAATCAGATTCCATACCAATCATGGAACATGACAGCTGGTCTGGCTGGGAAAATACTATCCACCAATGGACAGACCTGGCGTTCCATTATTGACCCCGGGAAGTGGAAACAAAGTGGAGTGCTCATCTGATTCCCGAAGTCGTCCAAGTGAGATTCTTCATCCCTAATGAAGGTGCTGGGCCGATGATAATGTCCAACATGGGTCACAATCACGGCTGAGCGGCATGTTGACAGTGTAACCTATGCAGTCTGGTATATAAAAGAGCCCCGCGGGTTTCCCCACGGGTTTGGCAGTCATTCTTGTCCTCTATGCCAGCATCCATTCACAACTTGTTCAACATGTTCTCATCCATTCTTCTTCTCAGTGGCCTGGTGTCTTCTGCTCTTGCGTCCCCTGCTTCCGGCTGCATTTTTACGGATGCTGCTTCTGCCATCAAGAACCAAGCCAGCTGCTCAACTATCGTTCTCAATAACATCGCTGTCCCTGCTGGAACTACCTTGAACTTAACGAAGCTCAAGGATGGCACTCACGTGAGCTAACTTAGCTCTATTTCTAGAGGTCTACATCTAACAGATGATGCAGGTAATCTTCCAGGGCAAGACTACTTTCGGCTACTCACTCTGGAAAGGCCCTCTCATCGCCTTCAGCGGCAACAATTTACTCATCGAGGGAGCTTCTGGCCACTCGATCGACTGCGATGGTAAGCGATGGTGGGATGGCAAGGGCGGCAATGGTGGTAAAGCCAAGCCCAAGTTCTTCAGTGCCTCCTCTATGAAGAACTCAAACATCAAGAACTTGAACGTTATCAACACCCCTGTCCATGCTTTTAGCATTAATGGTGTTACTAATGTGGGTGTCTATGATGTCCATATGGATAACTCCCTTGGCGATACCCTGGGTGGACACAACACTGATGCTTTCGATGTTGGAAACTCGAACGGCGTTTATATCTCTGGAGCCGTCGTCAAGAACCAAGATGATTGTCTTGCCATCAACTCTGGTACCAACATCACCTTCACCGGTGGAAGCTGCAGTGGTGGCCATGGTCTTTCCATCGGATCTGTCGGTGGGCGCTCAAATAACGATGTCAAGACTGTCCGCATTCTCAACTCCTCCATCTCCAACTCTGATAACGGTGTCCGTATCAAGACCGTTTCCGGAAAGACTGGCTCCGTTTCCGATATCAAGTACGACTCCATCACCCTTTCCAATATTGCCAATTACGGTATTGTTATTGAGCAAGACTACGAGAACGGCTCCCCTACTGGCATCCCTACCACTGGTGTCCCCATCACCGACGTCACTATTAACAAGGTCACCGGCTCGGTCAAGTCTAGTGGAACCAATGTCTACATTCTTTGTGCCAATTGCAAGAACTGGACGTGGACTAACAACAATGTTACTGGCGGCAAGAAATCCAATAAATGCCAGGGGGTTCCCTCTGGTGCTTCTTGCTAAGTTCTGAGCGGTATGAGGAAATGTCTATACTAGTTGTACATGATAAGGGATATAGCGGACTACCTTTTGTCATTTGAATTTACTGGGTCTGGGAAGCGATCAGTTATTTTCGAATCTTTTTGATATTTAAAATTACCTGAATATCTCTTTGATGTATGTATCATTACGTGTACCATTTGTTGTCCTGAAGCTTCCAAACTTAACTCCGACCACTAACAAAACGCACCCCTTCAATGCCGTCATAATGCATGAAGCCCGAACAAGGATACGTTTGATGATATGTTCCTCACCATGCTCGAGGTTAATGTGCTATTCTATTGCAATTCGATCCTGACTTAACTAATGAACTTTTATATTGCAATGGACCGTTGAAAGCATAGAATGGTAGGGAGGCTATTAATTAATTGATACCAATAAATATTATAGTAGATTGTTATTACCGAGGCATATTCAGTTAGTATAGAAGTACTCAAGATATTAAAATTATCAAAGAATATTATATTCTTTATTATCCTATGCAGACCCGGGCTTCTTTTAACTTCGGTAGATATTACATTCTTAGTGTTTCAACTTATCGTACGTGTATATATCACCGAACTTTCCTTAAATAAACAATTCTGACCGACAAGCGCATCCAGCAGAGATTATTGGTCTTCAACCCCTGTGACACAAGTTGACGGAGGAGAGAAGATGGATGCCACCTTGGTTGTAACTGCGATTGTGGCTATGACTCTGTCTACTAGATACATAAAGTTGCTCCGTTCCTTCCCCTCAGGTCTTGAAAGGACATGATCTCGGCTTGCTCCTCGACAAGCCGGATGGGACGGGAGGGCGTGATAAACTATAATTGGAAGATATAGGCTTTGTTTGGTGGCAACGGGGAATTTGTCGGTGGTGAGAGCATCGCATGATGCTGTTGCACCAAATGCTACCCAAGAACAAAGGCCCTTGTTATGAGAAAGGGTCTCAGTCAGCTTCTTCACAGATGCCTGAAGTGCATACTGCATAGAGTCTTTTTGCAATGTTATTGCCTTGATCAATTTTCGACTGATGAGAACTCGAAACAAAACTAATGAACTATAATTGGAATAGAAGTTCGCGTTAGCGGGACCTTGCTGCTGAATGCAGTGACGCACTGGATATTACATTGGATACGCGGATGGCGGACCCTTTCTCAGTACAGCACTGTGCTGAGCCACCATCAGTACGATACATAGTAACAGCAATCCAACCAGGCCCAATTCATCGTCAAATCATGTCGAGATTCAATTCAAGCAACGGAGACGGAGTGTTGTGTCACGGATAAAGTGCCGTAGGATCACATATGTCAGATTTTAGTCTCGGTGCAGCCAATAGAGAGCACTCAGCGCCGAGCATGCCAATCGGCCAATGAATAAAAGCAGGAGTAAGATTACGTTACGCTGTCCGTCGCAGATATGCATTCGGGTAGGGTTCAGAGACCGAGCCCTCTTAGCTTGACTTATCGCAAGTCTCAAGCACGCACATGGTGAATAGTGACAAGGCAGAAGGTCAGTTAACTGGGAAAGAAAATATACTTACCTGATTTCATAAGAGATAGCCTAAAAAAGAAAGCATGTAATTTTTAGAAAGTCATATAACTTTTACAGGGAAATTTAGAGAGCCTATGTCTTGCTATCAAATAGGTATTACCCAATTAACTCTACCTAGTCACTATACCCTGCGCTTGAGGCGCAGAGCTTGCGAATAAATCAAGCTAGGGGGGGTTCGGTCTTTAGATCCTACCCGAGTACCGTTAAAACCGGACATACGCCCGCATTTTACCTGCTGCTCAACCCAAGGACAAACACTCATCTCAGACATCAAGATGAAACACATCAGTGTTGCGATCATAGGCGCCGGTGAGTGGCAATTTCACTTGTGTTGACTGATAAGTCATGTTAATTTGGCGTGCTCCAAGGCCCCTCCGGCATTACTATGCTGAAGCAGCTTCTCCAAGATGGATTCAACGCCACCTTGTTCGAAAGACGCAGCACCGTCGGGGGCTTATGGGCATACGATGCAGACCATGGGTGGACTACAGCGTTAGAGAAAACTACCGCGAACATTAGCAAGTATACTTGTGGATTTACTGATTTTCCAATACCAGACAGTAGGTCACCCGCGATGTCAGACATGATGATGCTCACCCGAGACAGAGTACCCTGTATATCTGAGTTCAGCAGACTTCCAAGAGTTCATGCAAAGCTACACTAAACATTTTCGACTGACTGAGCATATCATCTTCAATACCAGTGTTAAAGTTGTTGATCGTAACAGCGATGACACCGGATGGGTTGTGCAGCTTGAGACCGTCGGAAGTGGTAAAGTTGAGTCCCGCCCATTCGACAAGGTAGTCTTTTGTCATGGCTATCAGACCCAAAAAGTGATGCCGAGCTTTCCTGGCCAGCAAGACTTTGAAGGCGAGATTATACATTCGCAGCAATATCGAAGGTTTGGACACCAAATGCCGAACAATACCATATACATGCTTACTAGTTCACTACAGCCCCGAAGCGTATAGAAACAAGACTGTGGTATTCCTTGGTTTGGCGACCACAACAGACGAGATCGCTCCCGAAGTCATCGGCACAGCTAAGAAAGTCTACGTGTCCCATAGAAGTGGACAAGTGATAGTCAAGCGCATGCACAAGGGACGCCCCACGGATCTCTTGGCCTCGTGGAGACGCCGTCAGATAACTCAATGGATTGCCAAAAACTATCCGAATTGCTGGAGAATTATTGCGGATTTGGGAGCTAAATTTGTATCATATCAACACGCCGACACGAAAGTTGACCCCGAATGGCGGCTCGGCTCATTCCGTAACCCTGCGCTACGACTCCCGGGCCTCATCCAACACCTCATCCCGCACTTCAGCGACAGGAGCTTGACGAGTTTGCACGGAATCAAGAGATTCCTGGGTGGGCGATCAATCGAGTTCGATGACGGGACTGTCCTTGATAACATTGATAGTGTTATCTTTACCACGGGATACCAAGCTGACTTTTCAGTCGCCCCCTTCATTGAGGCGAGCATTCCGAAGTCTCACTCTTATCAAGGGCCTTCTATTCCGCGCCTCTACATGAATGTGTTCCCACCAAAGTACGCAGACAGCTGTGCCATGCTTTGTTACTCGGCGTACGGCAAAAGCAACGGCTTCTCTTTCAGCGATGTCATGAACATGGCCATTTCAAATATATGGCGTGGAGTAAGCGAACTGCCACCTTATCAAGAGAGGGAAGCATGGGTCGATGAGCATCAAAAGTGGATTGCTGCAAATTGGGCAAGAGAGCCGCATCTGGACGTGAGCATGGTAAAACAATATGAGTTCCAACCATGGATGCACGAGAAAGCGGGAACTGGCATGGAGAATCTCGGCTGGGGATGGGCAGGGTGGAAATTCTGGTGGAAGGATAGGAAGATGTACAACCTCATGAATCACGGGGTTGAGACAGCCCATATGTTTCGATACTTTGAGACAGGTAAGAGAGACAGGTGGGAAGGGGCCAGAGACGAGATCATTCATCAGAACAAAATAGTCGAGGAAAGCTTTTCTGGAAAGAACAAGAAGATGAGGGAAGAATGAATCATATTCTGGCTGGAGGTGCCTATTATTGGCATCTCTGTGCAAACAGAGACACTGAAAAGGAAGCCAGAGCAGATATATGGCAGGCGAGGCTCGTGCGACTAGAAATCAGCAGTTTGGACTTTTGTATACCTGTCTATAAGATCTATAATTTTAGTTGTCATTGTAGTTTACGAATTTTAATACGAGGAGATAGGCTCTTGACCACACCGCAACTACGTAAATATTCCGGTCATTGGCATATGTCAGTGATGTTATCTGGACTCCCTGCAAGTAATGCCTGATTAATAGCCCAGTCGCCGGACAAATTGCCTATATACGACAAGTAACCGACGAACGCATAACTACGGGTTGGAACCTTCCCAAAACATTTTCAGGAGGAGACGACGAAGAACTCGAATTCAGGTTGTTGATCATGGATGCGACGCTGGGAAACTGCCCCTGCAGCAGATGTGATCAAGCGCGTTGGTCGATGCAACATTCTACGGCCCATCAATCCAGTTATGTCTCAAAGCCGTCCTGGTGGAACCTCGCCAAGCTGAGGAAAATGATTAGCATTCAGGAACGTATGGAGAGCATCTATAGACGGCTAGCATGACCCGATACTACGCCATTTATAGTAAGTGGGATATATTACAGGGTAGTATGATACATATCGACGGTGATAAGATCAGATTGTTCTGTCGCTCCGAGCTTGACAGACGTGGCCAAGCAAAGCAAAGCATGCAGTGTAACTAGTTACTTGGCTGTGACTGCAATTCGATTCGTTCTCTTATTTGTGACCATGGCTTGCTTTGACTGTTTGACACACAAACGTTCCAACCGAACGGTGACCCCTGACTACTTCTAGATTTTATGCCGAGGCTGTTTTACCAAATTGTCAACTGATGCCTGTTGGTCCTGGGCCAAGACATTGACAAGTAGTACCAATGAGTATATAAATACCGAGGAGAAGCCATCTGTATTCTGCTCTTCATCGACCGCTCATTACCTGTCACTCTTTTACCTTACCCTGTTGACCCATTCTGGTCACAGAAACGTCATTCTTTTTTTACCTGCCTACCAATCGGGATTTGCTATGAGACACGCATTCTTCGCAGGCCTGTTGGCCGCCCCAGCCTCTGTGTGCGCCGTTGCACTCACAGGTTACGAGTACATTGTCGTGGGCTCGGGTGCTGGAGGAGGCCCCTTGGCTGCTCGCTTGGCCTTGGCTGGTCGCAAGACACTGCTTATCGAAGCTGGCGATGACTACAACTCAGTCAATTACACCGTCCCTGCCTACTCGGCCAATGCCTCAGAGGACCCAGAGATCTCCTGGAACTTCTTTGTTCGTCACTATACGGACGATAAGCGACAGGCCCGTGACTACAAGACCACTTATGATACACCCAACGGGGAGTACACTGGTCTCAACCCACCAAAGGACGCTGAACTGAAGGGAACGCTGTACCCCCGAACTCAAGCCCTTGGTGGCTGCACGGCTCACAACGCCTTGATCACTGTCTACCCCCATCAGTCCGACTTTGAATACATTGCTTCGCTTACTGGAGATGATTCGTGGTCCGCAAAAAACATGCGAAAGTATTTTGTCAAGTCTGAAGACAACAAGTACCGAGCCTCAGGAGAGGCTGGTCACGGCTACGATGGCTGGCTCACCACCGAGACTGCTCCCCTCAGCATCCCTCTAAATGACGAGCAGCTTCTCAGTCTTCTCGGCGGAGGTGGAGCTGCTCTTGCTGAGCTCACTGGCAAGAACATCACCCTGGACGGGCTTATTGCCGACGACCCCAATGCCGATACTCTAGCCCGTGACCAGGAGCCCGGGTTCTACCAGATCCCCCTGTCTAGCAAGGATGCCAGCCGTATCGGACCTCGTGAATTCATTCTCGCTGTCCGAGACGCCAAGCACGCGAACGGCACCAAGAAGTACCCTCTGGATGTTCGAACCAACTGCTACGTAACCAAGGTTACATTCGACGACTCAGAGACTCCCCGCGCCAATGGCGTTGAGTTCCTTGATGGTAAGCATCTTTACAAAGCTAGTCCCTTGTCTACTGGTGCTGCTGGAACACCTGGAAATGCAACTGCATCTCGTGAGGTGGTCGTTGCTGGCGGCGTTTACAACACCCCCCAGATCCTCAAGCTTAGCGGTATTGGGCCTGCCGAGGAGTTGAAGAAATTTGACATCCCTGTCATTTCTGATCTTCCTGGTGTCGGTACCAACTTGCAGGACCACTACGAGATCACTGTTCAAGGAACTATCCAAGACAACTTTACGTCTTTTGACGGATGCACCTTTAGCCTCTTTACCGACAAGGACCCATGCCTTGATCGCTGGAGAACTCCTGTCAACGGTGATCACGGAATCTACTCTTCTTCTGGACTCGCTGCCTCCATGTTCTACAAGAGCAGTACCGCTGAAAAGGACAACTTCGACATCTTTTCCTTTGGTGGCCCTGTCAACTTCAGAGGGTACTACCCACAGTATGCTGTCAACGCAACAATTGAGCATAACTGGTTCTCATGGGCAATCCTGAAGGCTCACCCACGCAACAACGCTGGTGAGGTTCTTCTTCAATCCGCCGATCCT
The DNA here is from genome assembly GCA_013623715.1 of Fusarium verrucosum. NCBI lineage: Eukaryota > Fungi > Ascomycota > Sordariomycetes > Hypocreales > Nectriaceae > Fusarium > Fusarium verrucosum. The sequence goes on along the minus strand of JABFFJ010000437.1, from coordinate 23,186 downwards.
CTTGATATGCCTGAAATCAACTTCAACTACTTCGACACTGGAAGTGGTGACTCTTCCGCCGATCTTCAGGCATTGTATGAGGCTGTGGAGCTCACGAGAAAGGCATTTGACAGTCAGGCCGTCAATATTACTGAGGTTCTTCCTGGCTCTCAAGTGACTTCGCAGAAGGACATCGAAACCTACATCAAGGATACTGCTTGGGGTCACCATGCATCCTCTACTTGCCCCATTGGCGCTGACGATGACCCAATGGCTGTTCTCGATTCTAAATTCCGTGTTCGGGGTGTTGCTGGTCTCCGTGTTGTTGACGCTTCTGTGTATCCTCGCATCCCAGGTACTTTCACGGCTGTCTCGACTTTCATGGCAGCTGAGAAGGCCGCAGACATCATGTTGGCGGCGCTTGAGGACTAAACATTGTATTATAGCATGTGCAAATATTTTCAACTTAGCATGGAATAGCCTTTTTGATTAGAAGTTTAATAATACAAGTAGGTATCTATTGCCAATACGATTATCCCAAAAATAATAAAATGAATTAACCGTGCTTATATTATTTGTTTCATTTCAGATGAAATAGAAAACTTTCTTCACTTTTAAAGATATGGACAAAAAGGTCTCAGAGGGAGTCGAACCCTCGCTGGCGGAATCAGAATCCGCAGTCATAACCGTTAGACCATGAAACCTTGGTTTAACTTCGGTTATTTGCTGGATCCTTATCTCATTTCATCCTTTTGTCTCTAACTTTACAACCCGTTTTCTCTTTTCATTCAATGCTCTTCTGGTAGACTTCCATTTCGGCGTTTTGGATATCGCATCTGGCCAGTATGAAGCCTGCTGAAAACAGTAAGAAAGTGTACCACAACCTGACTATTATTGACACAGGTAGGTCTAATAAGGACAATAGTGTTCTAACGCCTATCTCTTAGTTAATTATCCCTCCTACTTACACGTTTACTGCCGAGAATATTCTGATCAGAAGCTTATATACCTAAAGGGCAATAATAATCGCTGAGAAAACTCGTAATTAGAATAAAAATATTTCCAAGCCCAACGCAGCCGATATCGCGCCGAGATTGGTCGCTTACAGAGTCTCCTCGCTTCCCACGAGGTCTTTAAAGATGTAAGCTTTTGTATAACCTTGAGCTGCATGTTTATAACTATATTCAAGGCCATCGATCATAACAGCTTTTTCCATGTTCGTGAAGTAACACAGTTGCCGCCCACGCTCAAGTCTATAGAAATATGGACAGCAAGAACACCGAGGCAGGTTGAGTTGCTTATAACGTACTTTGGAGGTTTACGGTGTCTCTCGTCCTACTGTTTAGTCGCTTATTGAGCGCGGGCTCTATCTCCCAGCTTGTAACGCTCGATCGTTACCATATTGCCCTCTCGGATATCCAAACGTGGAAGGTATTTGCTTTTCAGGCTGCTCTACTCAATCATGACATTATTATATGATTAAGGGAACACGTAGTATACTGTTTGTGCATTGGAGCTACATCGAGTATATGGAGACAGCCGGCGAATGTGATATGGAAAGACAAAGCTTTCAGCGTCAAGGCTTAACTAATCATAATACAGTTTGGTCACGGGCATGATGTGAAAGTTACATCTCGAATCTTCGTAAGGCATATATACGTTTATTCGTCATATTTACAATTCAAACAAATATGATTCATAGAAGGTTAGGGGTGCCTTGAGACAAGCTTTCTTGATCCGCACTGTTCAGATACATGATCCGGCATGCAATGCAAGATAATCCCAAGTACTCAGATTGTCATACCACATAAATGGGTTTACTAAAAGGTTGTTAGTGGGTGAAGCTTAACTTGGATTCCCCATAGTATGACTTACAGCAAGACCAAAGAACTTGAGATCCTCATCAGGGAAGTGATCAACACCATGGCCCACACCCTGGCCCAAGAATGCCTATGTATGCTGTTAGTCTTGCTACTCTATCTTATATATCTCTTTGCCTTACCTGAAACTTGTCGCCAAAGACCTGTCGGGTGTAAGGGCTTCGGGGGAAGTTGGGAGTGGTTGACTGAGGGTTGGAAGAGTAGCCGAAGACACCAGTCCACTGCTTGATTTCTTCGTTGAAGTTCTGGACGTTGATGGTGGGGTCGGCAGATCCGTGGAGGATCTTCATCTTGGGTCGAGCACCATTGTAGCCGGGGTACATGTTCTTGACAATGTTGGCCCACTCTGCCTGACTGTGGCTCAACTTTCCTTGGGAGCACTGAGAGTTCCAGGCGGCAGCTTGGTTGGAACCACTGGCGAAGCAGCCAGCAGGAACGCCAGCATAGGCAATTCCTGCAGCGAAGACGTCGGGGTATGTAGCAGCCATGACGCTCTGTAGCTATGTTAGCTGTATGCCTCCAAATGAGGTATTGTGTCACTTACAGTCATCATAGCACCCGAAGAGTCACCAGTGACAAAGACCCTCTTGGAGTCACCGCTGTACTCCTTGAGAACATACTTGACCATGTTGGCGATGGAGTTGCTGCAGCCGCCACCGTTGTGGGTCAAGGTCATCTTGGAAGAGACATCCCAGCAGTTACCGGGAGTGTAGGGAGTCTGGGGGTAAATCATGATGAAGCCGAGCTTCTCAGCATCCTGAGCCCATCGGTTGCTCTGGAAGTATGCCTGAGCGGTGCCGGTGCAGTAGTGGAGACCAACAACAATAGCAGGCTTGGACTTCAAGTTCTTGGGCACGTACAGGAACATACGGGTGCCAGTTGGGTTGCTGCCAAAGTTGGTAACTTCCTTCAGGGTGGATCTAGGGACGACTTCGGCGCCCATAGCCATGCTGAAGAGGGTCAGCACCCAAAGGTTGATGATGGATGTCAACTTCATGATGCAGACAAGTTTGAGAATGATGTATCAAGAAGCATGGGGAAGACAAGATCGGCGACATATCTAGCCAAGATATATACCTTTCAGCCATGTGGAGGTATGGGGCTCATCGGATGATCTTGCTTGAAAAGATCGAGCGGACCTGTACCCTCCGCTGCCGTGACTCCAGAAGCGAGCGAATGCGGTTTCGACTTGTACTCGACACCGCACTTTGTCGCATGGTCCTCAGCCCAGGGAATAGGTGTAGCATCGGGGCCAAGGTACTAATTCGGCATTTGGCTGGATATGCCGATGGGTCTTGTGGTTAAAGTCCCCCGCAACAAATTCATGCAGATCGTAGTCAATTCGCTGAACTGTTCATGTCCCTATTGCTCAGAGGATAAAGTACGAGTTTAGCCAGGGACAATAACCGATCATGGTGTGTTTCAGTGGAGGTGATGGGACTTGAAACCCTAGCCTTTCCCTATTCGGACCGGAGGAAATTTGTAGTTGTTGATTCCGGCAGGATGACTATTCCACCAATAGGAATAACTGTGATACTGGCATTTCTAAACACGAGTTTAATTGCACACGTTCAAGGACTTATACAATTTTGGTGCTAACCGGATATTCGGCAACCTGGACATCTCATAATCAATCTATACGGAACGTGGCTGATTCTTTCAACCTTGGCCAAGCTCGATATCAGGTCAGAGCAAAAGAGCACCGGTTCGCAAGGACTCTGAGCCTGAAAGAGATACGAGGGTTGCAACGCTCTTAGCAAGGGGAATGTATTGATCACGAGATTGACGCTGAAACAGCATTGCCTTCATTGTTACTGCTAAGCTACGTTCTCCTAGACCCTGTATTCTTGCACGAAATAGATAACCCCTTGTATGAGCGGCTACAAAGAGATACAAATATGAAGAGATCAATATCAAATGACTTGTATTCCGATGTGGAGTCATATAGACCAATGCCTAAGGCTCTCCGGTGTCGGATAAACCTGTTCTGGCTCAAAGGCTTCACCGTTCATTCTCGCAACAGCACGACAATAGGTCTGCAAGGCATACTGATTGTTTTCGATGCCGGCCTCGCCAGATTCAGACATAATCTCTCTAACAAAGGCAAAGACCTCTTGTTCTTCTTCCAACTCCCGAGCTATTTGCCCAACCTCCTCCAAGGCTTCCTCCTCCAAGGCTTCCTCCTCCAAGGCTTCCTCCTCCAAGGCTTCCTCCTCCAAGGCTTCCCCCTCCTTGCGTAGCAGTTCATATATAAAACGCACCGCAACATCCAATTTTATTCGAACAGCTGTTTCACTTTCTTCGAAGCCACCATTGTAGTCGTCGCGATTGACGTTGAATGCTAATCCGGCATCGAATAAAGGCAAAAGGCTGATGGGGGTGTGAAGGTGCGCCTCATCTCCCGTCTTTACAAGGAGAACAGTACAACGTGCCAGGGCTCTCTCGGCAACAACCTCCCCATAGTACATAGGCAGACAGTGTTCCAGTCTAGGAGGTGGGGGTCGTTCTTCAGGTTCGGGGAAAGCCTGGCTATTAACAACCATATACAAAGCACGAGCCAGATGGCGCATGATATAACCGTTTTCTCGCCAAGATTGTATCTGCTTGACGGGTAGTGACTCGAATGACGGCTGTGGTTCAATCTCAACAAGATTGCCCAAGTGACTTGACACTTCTTGACAAATATCTTGATGAAGTTTCGAAATCTGGTCCAAATTTTGAGGCCCAGTGTCGGTCATTTGCGCAGCCTTGGCGAAGAAGCTCCCTCGTTGGAATGGTGGCCGCCCATTGTGAAGACATAAACATTCGCGGTAGATGTACCGGGCAATCGGGCCACTGTGCGAGTCGCTGACAGATGTTGATTCAAAGTATACCATTATCTCTTTGTTCAGGAATTTAAGGAATTCCTGAGGAGGGATGCCATTCTGGGAGACGCAACTTATAGATAGAGGTCATGCTAATATCTCGACGCCAGTAAACCCTGAACTGGTCATGGTGACGCATTCGCATAGCAACAGTTTCAAAGAACAGTCTGCTTAGATCCTTGCGCATTAGATATGGCATTTCTTCTCGTAAAGGGTATCGTAATGTTTCGAGGAACCGCGCATCATTAGCGGCATCGCCTCCAAGCCCGATAGGTAGATTCTCTGCTATTTGGTAAGGTGACATTTCCATGATTCGTGATGCCGTCTCGTGTATTATTATCAATCGGCATGCTAGGTTGAGCCTTCCTTGATCAAGGTAAAGTAGGAAGAATTCGAGGTGCCATATTTGAGAAGGCTTCTGTCTCTGCGTGGGGGATAATTAGGAAGAGGTTGAGAGCTGGGTTAAGAATGACTGTGCGCACTTTATACCGTAATGACGAAAAGTCGATGAATCGCTTGTGTTCACAAAGTTTGTCCAAGACTTTAATGAGAGTAAACCTGTGGATATGTTATTTGCTAGTAAGCCTTGTGACTCAATGCTAATGGTCTTACGAACCTTAGCAAAGATCGGGTTACGTACTTGTCAATATATTTCAAGACATATCAATCAATCCATTATATTTAGTAGTATAATTATAAGTTTAGTAAATATTTTACCTAAAACTACCTAAAGGTTAGGAAAAGTATTAAATATTTAGGGTAAAGTTTACCTAACTTACCTATCCTTAGGGTAAGCTAAATAAGACACTAGCTATACTTAAGGTGGTAGTAAATTAACATACGCATCATAATCCTCCCCAGCACACTTCATAAAATGCCTGATTAAGGATATGAGGGTGATGTCCAGGACGGTTCTCCTCCTTGTTGTCGGCGATGGAGCAGTGCATGGCCTTCCAGACCACTAACTTCGTCTTCTCGTTTGATACTGTATCAATCCAGATTGATCGTAAAGATGAAAGTGGGTGGCCTTTAAAATTAGCCATTTGCACGTAAGAGTGCCAGAGTAGCTCCGAAATCCGAGGTTCAGTTCCTCGAATAAACTCGTCATATTTTCGATTAAGCTTAATAATCGAAAATATACCGCGGCGAACGTTCGCTGTTGACAAGGTGATGAAGCTCTCACCATCTGGTTCACTGTATACTTCATAGCATACAAGGGTTTTAGAGTCAATATTCTCCCTTCGAAGAAATGTCGCCGTTGGTTTGACAAATGGCGTGAAGGTCCTAGGGAAGTGCTTGCATTCTGTTGAGTGTCTTCTAATAACCGGCATACAAAACCCCGATACTGACAGTGTTATCACCATAGACATAGGCAAAGCTGCCTGCTTATCTACTATTTGTGCTTGTTTTTGAACCCTCCTCTTCACATTCCTTTTGGTCTCCTTGCTAGACCTCTTCTTCTTATCGAGGAGAATTTCTTCGATTTCCACGAAGGTAATTTTATGACTACCCTCCGGGGGGCCTCCTCAAGCGGAGCGCAATCCAATCCGTCGCCTATGGCCCCAGAAGGTCTAGTAGCTGCTTGGCTGATCGGCTAAATACCTGTACGTATAGGTACTTTTATATGTGGACTTGGTGATAGTTTCATGTCAATTGAGGAAGAACCTTATGGGTCTTAGAGGACTGATAGCCGAAAGGGACTGGCTGACTGATTAGTACTAAAGAGTATTTCACCACCTAAGCGTAAACCTTGCAACACTCATTATAGAGACGCAAAGCTAGAATGCACTTCCATTCACGTACCGTTTATGCCACTGACCTTTAACAGCAGCTTTGCCTAATGATTTCCAGCGACGGGATTCGCTCTTCAAGTTCGGCGGCAGGTTGGTTGGCCACCAGTCGTTGCGGCTGCTCTATATAGAATACAGCTTTGAAGGCCGGTTAATTTTATGGGCTGACTTGGGTAGAAAAGAAGACTTTGCACCTTAGATGAGCGACAAAAACCAGGAAAAGGTTAGAATGAACGAGGGATAACGGCTCCCAGCTATCTTATTTACAGTTCAGCCTACATGAGTTTTAGAATAGCAATACCGCTTATAGAACTGGCAAAAAAAGACAGAGTAGAATAAATCAAACTAGTTCATATTTAACTATGTACATGCTAAACTGCCCATCCTGGTTCATACACTGCTTTTACTGCTTGTAGCACGCGCGGCGGAACTGGGCGTTCCAGCCACTGACAGTTGAGTACTTGCCACCGGCGTTGCAAGCAGTACCAACCTCCAGAGGGTTGTTCGGGTTGGTCGCGCCATCGGCTCTATGGGCACCAGCACAAACGTTTCGGCAGTTAAGGTTGCCAATCGCGGGGTCCTGAGAAAGCGAGTCTTTTCAGCACTATCCCTAAATTTTGGCCTTCTCAAGAGGGTCAACTTACGTTGTAGACGCAGCAGTGCGAGCCATCCCGGAACAGGCATTGGCAGAACTGGGCAGCGTCGGCGGCGAAGGCGCTGGCAAGCAGCACAGTAGCGAGAGACAGAATGCGAACCATATTGTCGGTACGGTAGAAAGATATTAATTTGAATAATGTTTAAAAGTTTGGAGTCAGGTTGGAAGTGCAGATTGCATAGGTAAATACTTGAGTTATCTGGGTGGTGTTGACGGTTTATATAGACTGCCGATGCCTGTTGAACCGCGAGTAGAAGCGGATGTAACCTAGAGGACGGGGTGGGCCGTTATTCCAGGACAGTCACATGGATCATATGAGTTATGTTTGTTGGGTGATAGACCTAGAAGCTATCAGCGGCTGTTTCCAGTGTCTTGTTGATTTGTGAGGTGTTTTTGGCGCCACTCGTATAAACGATGTTGCATTGCTAATTTGGCGTGAGAAGATATTGGAAGATTATGATCTTCTGCTTCTCGTAATACTGAATCAGTATAATTTTATATATATTTAGTAGTTATACAAGTTTTATTATATAATAATAAAGAGGTTAATCAGTAGTAAGATAATTATGTATAAGACTCAAAGTGTATTATGCATAAAGTTTTACAGTGCTGCCTTAGCTGATCTTAGATTGATAAGGGAAACTTAAAAATGAATGTCACGTTGCTAACTAACTAGTTCCTGACTTAAATTCTTATATCCACTCATAACCCCTGTCCCCTGTTTCTATGCTCTTAGCAACATTGTTCCAACCGTAAACCTCCACCTGACATTTGTCACGAATCGCCTTATCCTCCGATGTAACCATCTAGCCACGGCAGGCACGTCGCCAGGCCCCGTTCCACTCGCTAGCATAAGTGTGCATGCCGTTGGCGTTGCAGTTTGCTTCGCCATATGGCCCGGCGTTCATGCAGAGCTCAGTGCAGCGGTCCTTTCTCAGGCCATATTCCTGATACAAGATTGCTCCGATCAGTTGTGTTCAGTATAAGTTGTAGCTCAGAAGAAACTCACCACGACACAACAATGGGAACCGTCCCTATACTGGCATTGACAAACACCGTCGGCCTGCACATTGGCAATGGCGGCGAAAAGGAGGGCAATGATTGAGAAAGCGCGGACCATTTTGGAATGGGTTGGAAGTGTGATAAAGTATGATTCAAGGAGTAGATCTGTAAGCGGCAGTGAGTGAGTTGCTAGACAAGGCTGTATATAACTGGCAGATGGTTGAGATTGTTGCCTTTTTATATCCGTAGAGCTCAGATTAGGAAGACACTTCAAGTTGCTGATGAAAGCTTGGTCTTCCCACCATCACATTAGCTAATAGAATACTGTACACATGACAGCTTGAAAAATACCTCAACGTCTCTATAGTAATTGACTACTGCGTCTACTTGAAACGATAGTCACGCCTTGTTGGTCGAAAGCGTGGTGTAATTGGAAGATCCGGGCCTAAGTCGGCTTTACAAGGTTATCTTTAGTTTAAACTTTAAAGTGGCCTGGTAGTGTACTACGTCGTAAGTCACAAGCGCTATAAATGTGATTTCTGCTCTTTAAATGATATTTATCTTAGTACAAGATAGCTATAAGTAGTAATAGATACGCGGCATTGCGCGATTTTACTTTGACAGTTCAGGGGAGGCCTTGTCAATATCCGCTCTGAAAACAAAATGCCATCACGACCTATCTAGATGCAAAGAGAAGTCGAGCCAGTCAGCTCGTATTCTCGTATTCTTTATAAGACGTACCTTTTGTATCCTTTGCAGACGTTTTACCACCACAAATCTTCAACCTTTATCTTTCAGCCTCAGTATTCATTCTCTACTCGACTATCTTCTACTACCTCTCAGACCACTATAAAAAAGGATTCACTGCCACTATGGTGCAACTCCTGAACATCATTGCCATCTTCCTCACTGGTTTCGCTACTGTCCAAGGATGTAGCTATTGCCAATGCCTATATAACGACGGCTCTCACTGCTGCGTTCAGTCTGTAAGTCAATATTACTTTCATCCTCGTGGTCGACGCGGAATTCAAGTAATAACCATGATGTTACGTATTCCAGGCACCTAAGGGCAACGTTGACTGCAAGGCCGCCTGTGCCCGCGCACAGCAGGCGGGTGACAACCAGTTCGAGCCTGGACCTTCATGCAACTCTGGCGGCAAATACTCTTGCGTTAGCGCCTGGAACGCTCACTTCCGTACCAAGTGCCACGGATACCCTTCCTAAGATCTTCACGCTAGGTTATGTATGAGCCAAGGTGTCTGTAGGATCGGTTATGAATCCTGGGTTTTAAGCGAGATAGCTATCTCGGCATGCGTGTTTTGAAGACCTAACAAGAATAAGGTTATGGCTGGGAATCTGGCAAAAAATCGGCATTTTGGCATATTACTTTATCCTGATAGCAATTGATTTATGATATTCAGCTCACGGGGCTTGCAACTCGAATCAGAATCGGAAGATGTGTTAATGATCTGACGAAATCTATTAAGTGGGACGCACCGCTCGTTAATGAAGAACTATTGACTCGGATCGAGACGAGGGATATAACGAAAACGGAGGATCATACGAAGTATTCAACCAACATCGCTTCCGAGACATCAAGTCGTACTGTGATCAGAACTCATATTCTTCCCCGACTTTATGCCCGCTGCGGTTCCGGGGTCGGTCGGTACTTGCCTGTGGGGGGTTATTATTATTACGTCAAAGAACAGGGTGAAGGGGTCACAGTCGGTGGATCACTGCCTCTTGGCTGGTCCCATATTTGGTTGAGTATTAAATGGGTTGGTTGGGGTATGATCTAAATTCTGCCCAACATCCCAACAAGGCGTGAATGATGTATGTCAAGATTGACCATGGGAAGAGGTTCCCTGGCCCTAGTTTCCTTTGAAGTACTCCGTAATGCTGGTGGTTTTAGACCAAAGTTAGCGTGGCGTGTTTGGTTCAAGTCACAAATTTTCAATATGATCTGAGAATCTTTCGATGTCACGGCAAGATAGGCCAAGAAAGGCGAGATTGGTTGTAGACAAGACAGGTTCCTTGTACACAAATACGAAGCATAAGTTCATTGATCTTAGCTTTTATTATCTCATACAAATGACATAGATCAATGTGTCATATCCGAAAACGATATGGTTTTCTTTTACATTTGTAAAGATGTTCTCACATAAGTCTTACTGTTCTTGACTCGACACCATGAAGGGCTGACAGCCCTCCTTCCATATAATTTCGAAAAGTATATTCCGACCCCATAGTACTCATTTGGATTTTCTGTGTGGTGAATAAGTAGACCATAAGCCGCCCTCATGACCGTAGCTTCTATCTCCAAGTCAACGCCACCATCAGTATAAGGCAAAGAGCTAGAGCACGCATCGTCTTGAGTGGGATACATATCATCAAGGTTCGTATAGTTATCAGAGCTGGACGAAGAGGAGTTTGCATCCGTACGGCGCTGGAGGATGCCGCCAATTCACAGGAAAGTGATGGTCCCTGCGAGTATGGATTTATGGCTCGTGGAAAGAGATCACTAGGAATGCAACTTGGTTGGATGTGAGTATGATATCGCCCGTCGAGCCTGACAGACTCTCTCAGGGGTCTAGACTGAGGTATATTGTGGTATGTTATCCTCCGCAATCACACATACACTTTGGAAGTGGTATCGAGAACACGGTACCCTACCTCGCCGAAGGCTTCGCAGCGCAGGTCGACCGTCGTGTCTAGACTATCGAACTCCAGTTGACTAATGTAGGATATGGGAAAACCAAGCTTTCAGCCACAATGCTCAACTACAAATAACGCATCTGAACCACAACTTGGACGTATGATGCGTAAAGATCTCAGGCAATACTCGCCGGTCTTGTACAGACAAAGCACATCATGCAACGACACGCAATCGTTTTTCGTCTAGGGCTCCCAGGATGTCAATAGTATGCGACAAAAGAAATGGCAGAAGTTACATTGAATCTATGTATTTCGTGATCAGAAACATCACCCACAAGAGCGAACTCGGCTTTCCAGTCTAGGTTAACTTCTTGTTCCTGGCTCCCTTACCTGTGTGGGCTTTCTGGAGAAGATGGCATTTAATTGGAGGCATTCGCAGCTGACAACGATTTGTAAATTGCTCAGAAAAAACAACCGACGTCGCTATTGCTAACCAACATGTGATTTATGTTTGAGAGTCTTTCTTACAAGGCTGATGGCAGCGTTTAAAAGTGTATACATAAGTAAGCAAGGCAAACAAGGCTGACCCTACCATAGATGCGATTAGCTATATCATTTAATACAGTAAATACCCAAAGCACTTCAAACTAAAAGTGCACAGCTGAGATCATTCAAAGAAATGGGAAAATGAAGAGAAAACAGCCTGCACACAGGAAGGCATAAATATGCATCTCCGCCATTTTGTACGTATTTTCTGCTATGGCGGAATTTCAGCAAGCCAATAAGAGATCATAGGCTGAGTATACAGATGTATATACTACTAGATTGATTTTCGCATTAATTAAAGAAGATTAGCTACGGAGTGAAGTACCTGATTTGATATTTGCAATAACTGAGGATTATTTATTAGTAAGAGCATTCTTTATAATGCCGAAAGTGTATTATAAATAGAGTTTTTTGCAGCGTTGCCCTGATCGATCTTCGATCAATGAGTAAAACTCAAAATGAATTAACATTGCAGCCCCTGGGGCGGTACCTGAGCCCGTAGGCGTTCTTATTCGGGCGGTTAACAAATATAAGCTTGTAGTGACCCAGCCAATTAAGCTCGGCCAGTCCAATTCAATTCTGTTAATCCACGGAGCCGGTAGTTCCAGGTCCGCTTCTATGCACCCGATTACGGTAGTTATCTTCCGATTTGACTCTCCCGGTGGAGGCAAGGTTTCATCCATGATTAAGGGTCACTAGACCCATGTCGGAATATCGGTGAAACGCTGGTTTTGAACGCACATGGTCGAACCTAATTGGAGGGAAATTGACAATCCATGCAACGATCCTCTGTATTCAGCATCATCACCGCTAGAATATCGAGTCAGTTGCTACTTAAGAGAACACCATCCCGTAAAAGCAAGAGGGAATCTTTGAACGTACATCTCGATAAATCCGACGATTGCCAGGATGGTTCTCTTCCGCTTCTTGGCCTTTCTCTCATACTGCTCGGTCGCTCTGGCCTTGACCTACAAGGGCGTCGACTGGTCATCTGTCCTGCTCGAGGAGCAAAAGGGCATCAAGTACACCGCCGGCGGCTCAGCCCAGCCTCTCGAGAAGATCCTCGCCGCGAATGGCGTCAACTCGGTCCGTCAACGAGTCTGGGTCAACCCAACCAACGGTGACTACAACCTCGACTATAACCTCAAGCTCGCCAGACGTGCCAAGGCTGCGGGCCTCAGTGTCTACCTAACGCTTCACTTCAGCGATACCTGGGCTGACCCTGCCAACCAGAGAATTCCCTCTGGTTGGCCGACCGACATTGACAATTTGTCTTGGAGACTGTACAACTACACTCAGCAGGTCTCCAACGCCTTTCAGTCTGCTGGTGTGCCTCCTGCCATTATCTCCATCGGTAACGAGATCACCGCTGGTCTTCTCTTCCCTACTGGCTCGACAAAGTCCTACTATAACATCGGACGCCTTCTCAACTCCGCGGCATACGGTATCAAGGACTCTTCTCTCCAGCCGAAGCCCAAGATCATGATCCACCTTGACAAGGGTTGGGATTGGGGTACCCAGGAGTACTTCTACACTCAGGTTCTCAACCAGAAGGGCCTTACGCTGGGTGCTTTCGACGCCATGGGTGTATCTTTCTACCCCTTCTATGGATCAGGAGCCACCTTCTCTGCTCTTGAAAGGTCACTCACCAACATGGCCAGCAAATGGGGCAAGCAAATCTTCGTTAGCGAGCTTGACTGGCCAACTTCTTGCCCTTCTCCCGCCCAGGCATTCCCCAGTGACATGAGAAATATCCCCTTCTCTGCTGATGGCCAGGCCCAATTCATCAAAAAGGTGGCCAGTATTGTTAACAAGGTCAGAGGCGGAGCAGGACTCTACTACTGGGAGCCTGCCTGGATGAACAACCAAGCACTTGGCTCGTCATGCCCATCCAACACATTGTTTTCCTGGCCTGGCAAGGCTCTGTCGAGTCTTTCTGTTTTTAAGAGCATCTAAGCCAGACAACCCTCTCAACCAGTCTGTTTCGGTTAAATAGTTGTAAAGATTTGGTACATATGAATGAGGAATACATGACTATCAGTTTATCCACTGCTTTTTCGCAATGAGATTATAAACATCGGCAATCAATACTGTTACTCTTGGATCATGTCTCATTTCATTCCAGACCTATGTCTTTGAATCATGTGTTATAAAGCAATAACAACCTATGATCCTATCATCATACGTCCAAATCCTCTGTATATCTAATCCAGTTACAGACGTGGCTTATAGCGTCACTCGAGTTTCGAAGCTTCTAAAACCCTTAACACGCGCCTCTGACATTATCAGGGTTAGCGAAGCATTTTCCTTCTCCATCGGCGCACGCGAAGCCTTCTTTCGCAATCTGTTTGCAGGCATCCTCCCAATTGTCTCCGTCAAGCTTGTCATTAGCAGTGTTCTGTACGCACTATTCTCAGGTCAGCATGGCATGAAAGTCTATAGAGAACAATTCACCTACACGACCAGATGGAGTATCGTAAGTAACATTGCCCTGCTACATAATGAGTCAGTTGGGTCAAGGTCTTTTCTTAGATACACATTCGACAGGTTTACCTCGTGACCTGCGTCGTCGTACTTGGTGCATGCAGCCATAGTCAAACGAAAGTTGTAGTTGTCGCCGTTGTGGCAGGCGCAGTTTTCATGTAGTTTAGCCGTCCTTTTGCCCTGTCAGTATTTCGCGGTAAAGTATGATACATGAGTCTTACGCAACGGAGAGGAAGAAAAGCGCGGTGAGAGCCTTGACCAACATGATGAGGGATTGGCGAGTTTGGTGCGGACGGGATAGGTAGTGCAGCGGGAGTTATTAGAGTGAAAACGCTGATGATGCAAAAATACAAGAGAGGGACTATTTGAACGACAAAAAGAGTGTTGGTACAGACTGGAATCAAAAAAGGTAAAGACTGTTGCTACAAGCGAAAGGCCATCAACGGACCGACAGTCACTTATATGATCCTATACGCGGGATTAGTTGGTTGTCTGAACAGCCGAACGGCTTCACCCGAGCTTCTTCAGGGATGTAACGTCACTTTGATGTCCAGTACCGGTCGATATACGAATATTATGCCGAATATACTGACCTGAAACACTGTCAAGAGCTGTCTAAAAGATCACACCGAACATCTGACAGACTATAACGGGCATAGTGAGGTGACTGACCTAGCGGGGTGGGTATTCTAGAAGCCTGTTTCTCATCCAATCTTGGGTTCCGCACCACTTATATCTGGATATCATATTTTCCGCGGATGAAGATAGGCATAGGGATGAAACACGTCATAATCCTAAATGGATGTGTTGGTGCAAAAGGAGATGTTCATGATACATCCGAGGTTTTAAAACTCCGGGATGGGATTTTCCGTGTGGATCACCCGCTTCATCAGGTTTTACATGGCTCGTGTACAGTGCCTTACTGGGCTAAAGTGCCATTTGAATGGAGCTGACCCTGGTGTCGTGTTTAAGCTTACGGATTGCCTTTACGAGTCATTCTGGGTCTGCGGGTAGTCCAGATGAACTGGACCGGTGCTATTCGGAGATGCAGAGGGAATGTTTAAAAAGATCAAAGCTCCCCGTGAATAGCTTCTAGTCAGCGCCGAGCTTGTATTTGTTCATTCATTCGTTCTTTGCAATCTTTACCAGTCACTCATTTGTCTGATTTAAGCACGCCTTTTCTTCCTCGGTAGTACTGTTGATATCTTCACGGTTAATTCATACCTTGACTCAACTTGCCCAACATGATCCCTTCAACTATCCTGGCACTCATCAGCCTCGCCTCGGTTTCTCAAGCCGCTGCCGCTCCCAAGATTCTCTCTCACGACGATGTCATCGTCCTCAAGACCGATGGCACCTCTCAAGTCATGAAAGCCGCCGAGCTTGAACGTCTCGAGACTGCTCCCGCTATCAAAATGAGCACTGTTTCTAAAAGAAATGTTGAGCGTCGCGGATGCGAGAGCACTGAAATTCAAGTAATTTCTGAGAACGAGTTCCTCAACTGGGATGTCGCCATGTCTCCTGTCATCAGCAGCCTCGGCGGCTCATCGGCCACTGTCAGTGTCACCTCCGGCTTTAGCATCGCCAACAGTGTCAAGGTCGGCGCCGGCCTCAGCATTCCCATCATCAAAGACATCCTCACTGCTTCTTTGAGTGTTGATTACTCGCAGTCTTGGACATCAAGCCAGCAGCAGTCGCTTTCTTTCAAGGTTCCCGACAATCAGTACGGTCTCATTGTCAGCCAGCCGTATGTGCGCCGTGTTCAGGGCCATGTTTATGACGGCTGCGGTGATGATATCAAGAAGACGGACTTCGTCGCTGATTCTTATGAGAGTGAGTCATACGGTAATCTTGAGTGGGTTAAGGGTGTCATTCGTCTCTGCAGCAACGAAACCTACCCCATTCCCTTCTGCAACGGTGAGGGTAGCCACAAATAAAAGTCGTTGTGCGCTTAAGGCTGAAGATTCGGGAACGTGTTAAATGTCGTCATGTACTTTCTCCATATAACAATAGATAAGGACAGGCAGGTTGATAATCCAATTAGTCTGTTGCTAAGTGTGTGAGCTTAACGGTTTGCTGAATAAAGAGTGCTAGTATGTGTGATACCGTCTACGAATCTCTATTAAAAAGACTAGCATCCAACGGCAGCCTTTCACCCATCCAGATGGCCCTCTCCAGGTGATCCCTCTTCATTGAAGCCCAACGATTCACACCCTCCTCCGGGACGACGTTTGGGTGGATGAGCGCCGACAGCGGACCTCTCCAGATAGCAAGCCACGCAATAAAAGCACCAAACTGTGCTGGTGTGAAGATATTGACTTCAAACATGGCGATTGGATGAGGCCCGATTGGCCCATCCCAGAGTTTGTAGATTCGCAGTTCGGGGACTAGAATATGTCAATTGCTAGGGTCCAAGATATTTTAGTCCAGGGGGAGTTAGTTGAACTTACACTCTCTTCGGATGCGCTCCCACAGCTCTTTAGCGTATTTGACCTGGGTCTCGTTTGACTGGAGATAGTAGATGTGGATGTCACTGGAAATACATAAATAGGTGCTTATTAGAGTTGTTCTGTGCAGTACTGTTTAGATGCCGTGCTGGGAATGCCTTACAAGCCACCACGTTCACTCCGATCTAACGGGTCGATAAACTTTTCGTACGCTTCGCTGAGCTTATCCGAGGGAGGATTGACATAACTCTTTCCGTCTTTTGCCTTCTCGTCTGGTAGCGGTGGGGCATTCTCATACCCAGTCAGGGGAGAGGGGTAAGTGAATACTGAGGCGTCACCCATAGTATCAGTAGATGGAACAAACAAAATATTACTGTAAAAGAGTATAATATTGCAATACTCTAGGTTCTTGTCATGATACTTCCAGTGTTCCTTATCAGGCCACGTGCGGGGATTTTAACTCAAAGTCAAATGTTGGTATTAATAAGCCGCATGACTCGGCAGTTTTTGCGGGATAAGTCGCGCGCGGGACTTACCCTAAACCTGTTTACTATTTTAGGGATTTGCAGAGAATAAAAAGTCAACAGTGGCATGTTTTAACGAAATACGCATTGTTCGCCATCTACCTAGATATGCAAGAATAGTATCTTGGGTTAGTTTATTAAGATGCGTTATTTGTAGTTGAGCTTTGTGACTTAACTTTGCATTGAAAAGAAGAATGTTAGTGATGGTGAGAATTAACTCAGAGTTAATGACAAACTCTAGCTTAGTGAGCGAGATTACTCTAGTTTCACATATCGCACCGACTATTAGGCCAAACATGATTGAGAGACATGGGACAAACGTCATGTCGCCAATGCCGACTCCAAAAAGAATAACGCCTCAACCGTCGCAACCAGCCTTGACAATCTGTGGCTGCGGGTGGCTGACGACAGTTCACATTCCAACATTCTTCTAGTCCACTTACGATAGCTTAATCAGTGTCGGCGAGAACAAGGCCAGACTCGCCATGACATCACAGCTAGACGGGGAGGCGAATAAGACCCCGTGATTCGACGATCACAATTATCTAACTATCTAATTATAGCACGGCCATCTCGTGTGGTTCGGGAGCCCGGCATTTGGGGGCTTGTCATGACGAGCATGAACGTTGCTAGTCTGAGTTGGGGTCGCTAGCAGGGACCATTTAGCATTAACGTTGCATGCAATTTTCCCACTGGCTTGTTAATAGGGTTTTGACAATGCAGCCCAATTGCCCAAGAGAAAAGGATCTCGCGTGGTGTCTCACTGTTGGTTGCATGGCATTTCGTCAAAGCCATACCTAGTAATCATCGAGAAGGCCAAATGAGTGATGGGGTCACGTTCTGCGTTTGTTTCGCATACGGGCAGAGCAAAGGGGCAAATAGCACAAACTAGTTCTCCTTTAGCTCATGTCGTATCTGGAGATTGACTACAGTAGCTTGAGCCTCAGTTTTGATCTGTGGATCATGATGCCAATGCCGAATGTGACATAACTAATCCGCGACGAATTAATTTAAATAGCAGCTCAGAACGCATGTTTCTTGACTTCTACCAACCCTTCTTCTCGTCATTCTCTTATCCTCTCTTTATATAACTATTGCTATCTTAGGCAATTAACCATGTATCTTAGCACATTACAATGCCTGATCGTCGGCCTTGTGGCCCAGGCTTCACAGTCGCTGGCTGTTCCGACAAAGCGGGAGGCCGTCAACAGCTGCCTCACCCAAGCTAAAGTCCCCATTGACGCCAAGGGCACCGCAACCTGGACTCAGGATGGTACCGCCTACAATCTACGACTTCCATTCGAGCCCGCCGCTATCGCTGTACCCACGACTGTCGCCCAGGTCTCAGCTGCGGTTGCTTGTGGCTCAAAGCATGGTGTTGCTGTTAGTGCCAAGAGCGGCGGACACAGCTATACGTCTCTCGGCTTCGGCGGAGAGGACGGCCATCTTATGATTGAGATGAACCGTATGTTCAGTGTCAAGCTGGCCAAGGATGGAACTGCAAAGATTCAGCCCGGTGCTAGACTTGGACACGTTGCGACCGAGCTTTACAACCAAGGAAAGCGAGCTCTTTCTCACGGAACATGCCCTGGGTAAGCGACTGCAGAGAGTGAAGATGAGAAGTATCAGGCTGACAATACGTAGAGTTGGTGTCGGTGGACACGCCCTGCACGGCGGTTACGGCATGGTCTCTCGAAAGTACGGCCTCACCTTGGACTGGATCAAGGGCGCTACCGTTGTTCTTCCCAGTGGAAAGGTCGTGCACTGCTCCAAGACCGAGAACTCCGACCTCTTTTGGGGCGTTCGCGGCGCTGGTGCATCATTCGGCGTTGTCGTCGAGCTTGAATTCGACACTTTCCCTGCTCCTCAGCAAATGTCCCAGTTCGTAATCAGAGTCAACTGGGACCAGAAGTCTGCTCCTCAGGGCCTTATGGACTTCCAGGCATTCGGCAAGACGATGCCAAGCGAGGTCACCATGCAGATGGCCATCAACAAGGACTCATACAGCGTGCACGGTGCCTATGTCGGTAGCGAGGCCGATCTTAAGAAGACTCTTCAGCCTCTTCTCACCAAGTTCAACGCCGAGCTCGATGCATCAACTGTCGGTTGGATGGAGTTTATTAGCATCTTTGCCGGTGCTGGCGTCAACACCAACCCCACAAGTGCCTCATACGATGCAGTGAGTTGAAGTCCTTGTCTCGGATCTGAAGAAACAATGTCTAACAACTACAGCATGACAACTTTTATGCCAGCAGTCTGCAAGCACCTGAACTCACTCTGGCCCAGTTCAAGTCATTTGTCGACTACATCTCCACCAAAGGCAAGACTAGCAGCCACTCGTGGTGGCTCCAGATGGATATCACTGGAGGCAAGAACTCGGCCATCTCCAAGCCCAAGTCCACTGATACAGCCTACGCGCACCGAGATGCCTTTTACCTCTTCCAGTTCTACGACGCAGTGGCAAAGGACCAAAAGTACTCTTCTGAAGGCTTTGATCTGATCAAGGGTCTTCGTCAGAGCATTTCCAACGGCCTCAAGGCTGGCACCTGGGGTATGTACCCCAACTACCCCGACTCTCAGCTCAAGGGCGACAGAGCCACTGAGATGTACTGGGGTAGCAACCTGGCCAAGTTGGAGTCCATCAAGGCCAAGTATGACCCCAAGAACATCTTCCGTAACCCTCAGTCGATCAAGCCCAAGGCATAAATTTATTTTATGTAGGACTGGTGCCAGATCTTGTATTTTGTTTGTATTCAACTAGACTTGCTACTTAGCGGCTTTTAATTCATGTATATATATTCAATTACAGTCATGTTAGACCATAAACACGTGATTATGCGTTGTCAATCGATCATCTTTCATCAATCACCTCGTTCTTAAATAATGAGAATATCCTTGATGTTACTGTCAGTTGGTTCGGTGTTATGAGCCAAGACTCCAAGACTCTTCTAGTTAGTTGCTTTGGGAATTGGCTAACACAATTGGTTCATTTCGACTGAACCGTATGATATACCCGCTGGCTGCCTAATTCATTGACTGACTGATTGTGTCTGTGCCTGGAATTACGGGTCCGGCTTTAATGAGAATGGTGACAACTCACCCGCGACGACCCCTTAAAAAGCCTTCCCTTTTCTATCATCACTTCACTTGTTGAGACTTCTACAATATCTCCTTGAAACTTTTACACTCTTCAAAATGTCCATCACCCAACGATTACTGAGGCTTGACATGTCCCAGACCGAGCACGGGACAGCTCTTACACCGCATTTTACCGAAGCTCGGATAAGACGGGGCAACACGCCTGGCGATATTAGCCATCTTGTTTACGGCCCGCAGCCTGGTAAAAAACACCAATTATGGATCACAGATCGCATAATGGAGCCTCAGACAGTCCCTCACTTCTTCCAGTTCCTTGTGTCGGGCAATCTTCCCGGCGATCGAAAAACATCACGTCCTCTGCTCACTTCCGAGGAGCTCACAAACATCACCAAACCGTCCTCGGAATGGGCACCTGCTCCCTTCGACCAGCAGATGAGATCCACTAGTGAATGGATGGACATTCGAATTGGCTTGTACGAAGACAAGTCGCGCCTCTGGCCCATAGCCAAAGAGCTTCATGCGATGAAGTCGAGACTCTGGGAAGGCCTACCTCCGTTATCTGAGAGGCGATGGCAAGAGCTGAGGCTGGAAGATCCAAAGAATTTCCCGGCAGCTTGTCGTTATTTTGTGGCAGTCATTGATGTGTTTATTTATTTAAACAATAAGCGCACCAAAGCAGCCTTGCGCACGACTTACAATCTGATTTGGGACCATCTGAAAGTGTTCGAACAAGCGGTCAATGCCAAAAGGAGGTCAGAAGCCACAGATGGCGTGTATCAGGAGGTCTCAGTTACTGGGCTCTGGTATCAGTACACCAGAGCGCAATACGATTCCATTTGCGAGAACGCTCACCACTGGGTTATTGAGCATATTGAGCGCATTCGAGAGCCAATCGTGCAACAGCTCGCCCACCATCAACCAAAAACTCCAGAAAAGTACGATGATAAGCAAAGGAAATTAACAAACAAGCTTCACGATCTTGCTGAAAACGTCGCACAAGCGGACTACACCATCTTCATTCCTATGGATGGATACAAAGGCGATAGTCTTCCAGTCAAAGAGAACGATGGACTGACAGCGGCTCACGAAGGCGGATTTTGCACGGAGCCCATCTGCTGGTCTGCGAATTTGACATGGCGAAGAGTCGACTACATCAGACGTATCAGGTATCTTGACCGAAAAGAGATGTGCGATCTTTTGGAGCAAGAAGGTTTTCTACGGCCGGAAACCGTTCCACCTATGAACGACCCTGCAGTAATGCTTATCTCGACTATCAGCCAGATCGATGCACAGGCAATGGCTCGACAAGAACTTCGAGGTCTTCCCGATCCCCCAGAGGTGATGCCATGGATTGAATACGCTCGACGACAGTCAAATAGATGCCTTGGATTTGTCGCATACAGAATTTGCCACACCTACAAGCCGGACAGGTGGAATACATTTAAAGCAAAGTTCGAGGCAGATATCTCAGACTGGGGACGAGGCAATGTGGGTATCAATGATGTTCGTAAGGCCTGCTGTATTCATTGGATAGATGGCCAAGAAAAGGACATTGCGGACGACGATATTGAGACTGCTAAAAGGTAAATCACATAGCCAGAAGACAATCGCACCGAGCTAACAGTGACGCAGACATTTCAAGACACTTCCCGACCTTTCGGTTCACAAGCGAGTATTCCTTGCTATCGATGAGGCTACTATGAAATCATACCTTGAACCTACACCCGAAAAGGAGAAGTTCGTTCTTGCCGTTGATGTGGGATACAAATCGAGTGACGAAGATGAGGAGTCCCCAGGTTACAAAGGCACCTTACGAATATTGGGCAGTCTACTATGGGACGAACTGGGTGCAATGCTAGTTATGCAAAGTGCATCGCTTGATGATCTGTGGCCGATGGCAATTAGTGAGCCTGAGGGAATCTACCGAGGTCACAAGATCACATCAGTGCTCAAATTCTCAACTTATGAAGAGACGTTCCGGTGGAGGCTTGCGAGCGAGGTTGTGCCTGAGCTGGTGGCACTGAAGCAAAGACTTGACGCCGGGCAAAGAAGATAGTGCAATATTCACACTACTTTCTGGTATTTATTGACTTATATAGTACTCGATAACAAAGTTGGAAGAATTTCCGATGTCAAATACAGAGTAATTTTGCATGCACACCAGTTATTGTCCGCCAGCACGTTTGGCTGCGAGGCGAGCCTGTGAAGTCTTCTTCCATGAAAAACATGTGCTGCAGTCTAAGAACACAAGTCAAGCAATCTTTCATCACAATCGACAAAGCTTTATGACTCACTGGCGCTGCCATGATTGTTATAGTAAAAAAAAACACAATAACGTTCACATTATCTTTTATATTTGTCTAAAGTTCTAATGCTCTGTGGTCCTACTTCCGAAACGCCTGGAAGAACTACCTGCTTGGATGTGATCCGGGAGAAATTTTCAAGAGTTCCAAGAGTTGACTTAAATCTTGGACCACTGGGATAGGAATGTCGCCTAGAAAGTAGTGAGAGTCGCAATGTGTTGGCGCGTACAAGACCGGTTTCAACTCAACCCTCAAAGCATCTCGGGCACACGATTCCACAGAATCACCGACTATAAAAGTCTCCTGCGGAAAGACGCCGCACTCTTCAACAGCGTATAGGAAGATGTGACAGCCCGGCTTGTGATGCTCAACTTCCTGCGAAGTAATGACACGGTCAACAAGAGATGAAAGACCAATTGCTTCGATCTTGGCCTGCTGGACATCTTGAGTTTCCTTGGTGATGATTATAATTTTGTAATCATTTTGGCGCAGACATTCCAGAGAATTGTGGGTTACTGTTTGAGTTTTGTGATAGACTGTTTGATAGATATTGCGAAAGTTCTTGGTTTCCTCTGTTCTTGGCGCAGGCAAATCGAGCAAATCGAAGAAGCGATGGAACGTGTCGGCGTCTGTCACCTTCATCGTGGCAATGTCGTCAATATAGCCTTCGTGGGCTATTCCGCGTGCCTGTTCATGAGCTTGTTGATGGGCAACCTTGTATCGTGCTACAAGCTCTGAGAGACTCCTCGTCGCCAGCATGTGGGATCCCTGGCGCATTGCCGAAAGCGCGCATTGTATACAATAGTCGGGGTTGAAGAGTGTATCATCAAGATTGAAGAAGATGACTTTTGACGATGTCGACGGCATGGTTGTTAAGTAATTATCTGAGTCTGAAGTTCAATATCAAGGTTTGGAGAGAAACGGCGGTGATGCGAGGGACAGACATAAGAAGGGGGGG
>JABFFJ010000436.1:478-31891 GCA_013623715.1 Fusarium verrucosum | reverse complement strand
CTTCGCCTCTGCTTTCATAGCTCCCCCGGGAGCAGTGTTGCCAGCCAAACAAGACCCTTAACTGGTGAGAGCGAGCGTCCGGTATGTGTTTTCTTGCGTACCTATCAAGAATGAAGAAACTAACATCCGGGAAGAAGACCTCCCACCCGAAAGTTATCACTATCCATTCAGGGGCAACATGACCTCCTCATCACCAGTGGCTCATGACCTCTTACCTTCGTGGATAACTTCACCTCAACTCTGATGCCCCCGGTCCCATCACTACAGGTAAGACTCCAGTGTATCAGTCGAGGTTTGTCTTTCACATGTAAATAAAGACCGAAGCTGACTCCCTACCAGACCTGTTGAAGTCAGCTTTGTATTGGCTTCGCTTCTCCTTTGATGGCTCCTTCCTCCAGCTTATCGCTTCCTTCTGCTTTGATGACCCAGCCCGTCACTACGATGACACTGCGGTGTACCGACCAAGGTTTGTCTCTCACTCTTACCCATTGAGAATAAAGCTGACTCCCTATTAGATTTGCTGACCAGCTTTATATCGACCCCGGATTTGCCTCTCCTTCAATGGTTACTTCCTCAGCTTCGCCTCTGCTTTCATAGCTGCTTCCTCCATACCCGGCTTCGCCTCTGCTTTCATGGCTGCTTCCTTCACACCCGGCTTCGCCTCTGCTTTCATAGTTGCTTCCTCCATACCCGGCTTCGCCTCTGCTTTGATAATTCCTTTGCATCATTTCATATATCTCGGGGGACCAGTTGGCGCCTGATCCCGAGAGCTACGGCTCGCATGTCCTACTGTCGAAGACGGGGAAGTGAGTACTAGCTCGCGGACCTCGATATGGGACATTTACACATCCTGAGACGACGCGAAAACTTGGGGGGGGATAAGAAGAATAAAGAAGGAGAAGAAAAAGAAGGAGAAGAAAAAGGAGGAGGAGAAAAAGAAGGGAGGGAGAGTTTGTTATCTATGTCGCCTTGGTCCATCATATCAAGATGTCAGGCAAGGAACACTACAATCAGCAAGAGTTGTATAGGAGGCTTACCTTGTAGTCATGTCATTGGAATCGACAGTACAGTTTCCGTGTATATTAACGGGTGCCACCAACGCAACAAATATGCATGGCCTTTGCAGATGACATACACAGAAATGTTTTGGTGGAGATACAAGGGTATTAAAAGCTGAGACACTCTATGTGGGGTAACATGCAGAGGCCCACCTTTTGCCGATGGACCACGTGACACCCTCTCGAGCACCTGGTAACCTGGATGAGTTTTGTTAATTGATGAGTATATGTATCTTATTATATCGATACTCTTTTTAATGAATCGATACCAGAGATTGTTTTCGGGGTATATAGGTGATCAGCGACCAACAGATGCTGAGCTTCGCGCTGGAACCCTGCAGCGAAGCCCATTGTCCCAGTCTCCTGCGGCTCCTGTGAAAAGGTATGAAAGCTACTTGTGTATACTCCGGAGGCATATTTAAATCGAAAACGTATTCGGGTATCACGAAACCCATGCTGGAACTTGCTCTGGGCGAGTCCGAGTAAGTGCCGGACAGGTGCTCCGTCCCGCTGCCGGGATCCACCTCGCTTGGTGCTCCGGGCCGGAACCGACACGCACAAGTTCAATTTTAACATGTCGAATTGTGGGAGTGATGAAGTGAGGAACTCTGGGAATCTCTCTCTTTGCGTGTGCTTAGACATAATATCTGACAATAACAGACCAGTGACAACCTCACTGTGCACCTCAACACCAGTCCTTCAGCCAGTAGTCAACACAAACAAAACGCAAAAAGATAGCTTCTTAGCAGCTACTGGTTTCGATCCAGTGGCCTCCGGGTTATGAGCCCGGCTGTAGTAAGTTAGTACTCTGTCGTTGAGTTACATCGTAGAGGAGAAACATACCGCGCTTCCACTGCGCCAAGCTGCTTTGCCTGAGCTTTGTTGGAGTGAGTCACTCTTAATTTTGTTTGTCCATGGTATCCACAGACCATCAGGCTCAATCCAAGGTTAAGCAAGGATTCTGCGACAGCATATCTCGTGAGAAGCCGGCCAGACTTGATCCTTTTAGCCGGAATCCGTTGTTTGGCGTGACTGATATCCCACCTTGTCGTTGCTATTTGTGTTCCATACACCATCGGCAGTTGGATAACGCAGTCGCCAAGACTTGAATAGGCTTTGACATCGAGATTGACTTGTATGTTCTAGGTCACTGGCCTTGGGCTTCCTGCTGCTCGCCTGGGCTCACTTCCAATACAGTGGCCTCTTTTGTCTTCGTTCATGGTCAAAGACCTTCTCAACACCCTGCGCCCATTCTTCAAACTGTACCTATCGTTCGTATTATATGGTGTGTCTATATTAGTGGGTTTGTAATCGCTGACGACCTCTCATATCCCATTCCCATTGGTATGAAGATGCGCGGCCTCCAGACAGACTGAGCAACCCTCGTCAAAGGCGGTTTCTACCACATGAAACTACTCCTTTTTGATAGGTAGGCTTCAATCATTTATTGCCAAATATGCATTGCCTGTTCCATTGCTTTGTCTCATGGTCGACGCTGGACCGCCTTCGAGCACCATTACTGTCTCTTGACCTCCTCGGAATAGAACTGGGGCTCTGTCTCTTCGGTCTTCTCACAATGAATTCAGCTTTAGATTCGAATTATTAACTCACTCAACTGTTTAAATCTCTCGTGCCATTGCTTGTGCTGTCTTCAGCGCCGGCCCATCACCAACTCACCTGGGAAGTCCAGCAGCCGTCACTTGGCCAACAATCGGTCATGTAGTCCTTAGACATTCCAGGTATATCTCCATTGTAAACGCCTATTGTTGATTCAAATGGTGTCAATAAAACCATATCAATATCGAGCGAAATAACTATCTGTGTGAAGAGTTGTCAGGATGGTCTTTTACCATTTCCGAAACTTCAATTGAGCACAACACCATCACCGATCCCACATAGTTTACCATCACACAGATAGATCTATCAATTATGTTACTCAATCTGATACTAACTTCGAGCTATCCATTCCCTTTGCTATCTCTTCGTCCTACCTCTTGTCTCGCACAAGCTGCTCCGTAGTGTAAGCATCCTGCGTGACGGCGCCTGGTCAGAACTTCAAGACCCGGGGACCTCGTAGGTATCATAAGGTTGGTCTCTTAGCAGGTAATCTAGGCTCATTGCATCCTAAAGTACCTAAGGATTAGGCAAAGTAGGTAGACTATGACACAAGATCTCTTTGACACGGACTTAGCCCTGCCTCACAACATATCTTCAGCACCAAGTTCAATCACCACTCAAACATCAAATATTCTTAAAATTCTATTAATTCATGCTTCTCGCTGCCATGTTGCCTTCCTATCTATTCATGTATCCCGCCCAAACATATATCCTCAATTCGCTGGCTCACGCAAGGGTATCTGCCAATCCCGGTAAAATAATCCTCGCATAACCGCCCGAAAGATGCAGTATTCAACAGAGAAAGCAAAAAATGCTGCACTAAACAGTTCTGTGCCTCTGCAGCATGACTTTGGCTTCCCGTTGTTCCATCCTTCAACACCATGGTATCTCAAAACAAACAGAAACAAAAAGGAAATAGGTATGCGGTTGGTCCCAGATATATATCCAAGACAGACAAAGGAGAGAAAAAAAAGTTCGTCAGATGGTGGAGGATGGGTGTCCTGTCGTAATTCCTCGTCCTCCTCTTTAGGGTGATTATTAGTACAGATGTATAGTAATGCAGAGATGAGAAATAAATAAATCATGATGCTTTTCCGTTCCGAGATGAATAAACGCCTTATAGTCTCATTTCCCCGTCATCCAAGTAGAAGCTTGTGGGTGAGCCAAACTGCTGGGCCTGGTGCTGTGGCATGAAGCTGGGATTTGAAGTGTACCCTTGTGGATGGTGACTCATCCGCATTGGCAGTTCGTAGCCTGTTGGCACAGACGTGGGAATCATCTCGGCGTACATGGCTGGCACAGGAGGGACAGCCTCGTGGTCGGAGTTTGGGCTTCCGTAGACACTGTTGGTCTTCTTCTTGGGACGTAGGTTCTCGAGGCTGAGTCTCTTGCCCCATGATCCTGGACGTTTTGTGGGAATAGGGGTGGCAGGACGAGTAGCGACGGGTTGCTGGGGAGGCATGTAGACGTTGCCCATGACGGTATCCTGTTGAGGGAAGTGCTGCTGCATGGCGGCCATCTCCCATTGTTGTTGAAGCTCCTGGCCGGGAAGAATGTAGGTCATGGAGGCATCAGCAAAGGTGTTCATCTGATCAGGAGCAAACTTGGGTGCATCGACGGGCCAGACATGCTCATTAGGAATAGGGAATGGTGTTCCCGGGTGAGGACCAGCGGTGAGATCGTCTTGAACCATGTGATCGGGGATGGCGTCCACTGGTGTTGTTGGCCTCGTCTCCTGCTTGATGCGTCGGGCAGGGAATGTAGGTGCTTGCGGTGTTTGAGGAGTCTGCTTTGTGACAGTGACCATGGGTGTGTTGGCTTCACTGTTGCTGTCGTCCATCTTGGTTGAAGCACCATCAGCATGGCCAACAGTATCCATCAAGCACTGAGATCGGAAGGGTAGGGAGAACTGCAGGTCAATCTCGCTAGGTGGCGGTGTGGTAGGGCTGGTGAAGGGTGATGTGCCGAGGATGAAAGCAAGACGAACAAGAGTTGAGATGTCTTCACCAAGATGACGAGCCTCGAGCATACGCTTGAGGTCACCAGATGAGCGAGGACGCCATGCGAGTTGCATTCTCTTCTCCTTGGGCCAGATGCAAGTCTTGAACACAGACTTGACCTTGGACTGACGCATGAGGTTGTGCAGTTGAACCTTGTACTCCCAGTTGTTCACGTCAAAGCCATCCTCAAAGTGCTTGGCGATATGCTCAAAGTACTTGTCACGGCTGGCTGAAGCCTGCTCACTGTTGGATGCCTCAAAGACGCGGTCCTTGCAGCTAGCGAAACCACATCCAAAGACGACCTGAGGGCACAACTCGGTCTTTGCTGAGCTGTTGGGGAGAGCGTCCATGCGGTGTGTCTCCTTGGCGTGGGTGCTATAGGCTCTCTCAGTAGCAAAAGACAGATGGCAGCTCTTTGTTCTGCACAGCCAGGTAACATCAGCACCGTGAAAGTTGTAGAGATGCTTCTTGAAATCACTCTTCCTGCCAAAACCAACGGGGTTGTTGTCCAGGAAGCACATAGGGCACTGGTACTTCTTGGAGGTTGGTGTGACGTGCCGGGGCGACGGGTGAGAGGTGACATCGCATGAAGGGATGGGTGATTGCATGAGATTGGGCGAGTCGAGCCATGTGCGATCACCGACCTTGCCAATCTCACCATCGTGAATCGAGGGAACGTCGCCTGCATTGTCCTGCCATGTTGATTGCGTTCGGATCGATGCGGCGTCGGATCGAGCGTGAGAAGCCTCAGAGCTGCTCCATGCTAGTGAGGGAGCGCTGGTGTTGCTGAGGAGTGTTGAAGCGGAAAAGGTGGAAGCTCGTGCTGTACATGTTAGTAGGCTTACATTGAAGTGTATTCAAATCACTCACATCCAGCACTCAGACCGCTCAGAGCGCAGACAAGACTCGAGACGCCATAGCGACGGGTAAGGCCTAGGAGGATTTGCTGGTCCTCTTCAGACAATGGCCTCACTTGGTCGTCTTGAACTGGAAAGGGAAACATGTTCATGATGTCTACCAGACTCAATCGAGTCGACAACACTCAGCGCTTGAGTTATCGACAGCGACAGACAAGAGAGCGATGCTCGTGTCGATGTCAGCAATAATAGGCAGTCGCCGATGATGTGACTATCATCAAGTTACAAAGGTCGAGTCGACAGTGTTGTCGTAGAGTCGTGGTTGGCGATATCAAGGAGCGTCAAAGATCAGCAAACACGGTTCGAATCGAGTCGTGTCGTGTCGTGTGCTTGAGTGAGTGAGTGTGGGTGTGAAACGAGGGGAAATCGACAGCCCGCGACGATTAGTGTTTGATATGTCGTTGAGTCGTAAACCAAAAGGCTCTGGAATGTGATGCGATAGTATGTATGTATGGGTGTGATTAAATGAGCAGAGACGACGACTCGATCAATTAGAGTAAGATTTCAGAATAGACGAGCAAGACACACGCAAGGGTCCTTGTTTTAGATGGGGAAGCAGACATGAAATACGATATCGGGATTCTGTATGTGTCTGTGTCTGTGAGTGGGCGAGGGGAAGATGAAGAGAGCAGAAGAGGGCAGTAAGCAGGGGAAGAATGGGTGGAAAGCCCTTCTAGAAGCCTTCTTTGAATCCCTGGACTTGGGTGAGACATTATAACGGGCTTGCCGGAGTGATCGCTCATGTCGGCCCATGTTGGCTCAACCATGTCCTGGCTAGTTTATGTGCTAGTGACTCCGTCAGCCAGGGGGACCCCTGTTCATCACCAAGGGAGTTTCAGGAACGTCATTCGCTAGAGAGAGAGAGAAACTCTGTTGAGTTGAAAACAGAAGCGGAGAAGATGATGTACTTTTCGGGAGTTTCAGATTGGATCAGTCAGTATTGTCAGTTGTATGTCAGGTCTGTCTATGAGTCGACTCTCTTGACAACAACAACATACCCAACTTACCACTTACAATCCACTAAATCACAATAGCTCGTCTAACTTGGTCCTCGCTCTTCCGGGGCTAAAAAAAAGACCAGTATAGTTTGGTAGCAACGGGGCCATAGACCATAAAAAACACGGTCACGGTCGGGTCGGCTGGAGCTACCGATAACTCATCTCATCTTGACTGATTGAAATAAAGTGTGTAACCAAAAATAAGACCATCTTTTTTCACTACAGCAAATTACCGTACGCTGATCGGGTCAGCCATTACGTAGGAGTCACCTTCTACCGTCTTTCTAGAAGAAGCTGCATGCAAGAGAGATTACATTTACAACGTGCATCACTACGTGACAGAATTGCTTTTCTTGATACCCGTAAGAGTTCCGATTCACCATCGACGACATCGATAACATAATGAACCCTGCTTTGGCTTGGTTCGCTTCGCTTCGCTTCTTCTGCAAGCAACTACCACTAGACACTAACTCGTTCCAACGTGTTACTGAAAACAGTTTGATCACGTAGAGTTCACACTTGGTCAGAATAACTCTACCAATCCCCCCAACTAGCTAGCATAAATCGTGGCTTTCAGAGTACCACTCCTCATCGGGTCAAACCTCAGTTGATCACTCACGCAACCATGAATGGATCCCCCCCAAGACCAAAAAAATAGACTCTTGTGCCCAAGACCAAGTTCCTTAGCCAAGGCCCGTAACAGTAAAGCGCATCAGCAATAACGCGGGCCAGCAGACGACCCTGTTTCAGCGGGAAATGACGATGGGCCAATCTCTGGCTTCCGCACTGAAAGAAAGCGTCTGTATGGTCTGCCGAGACTTTACGGTGCGGAGTCTGGAGGGTGGCCATCTGATGGTATTGGTTACAGGCATGGGGGGGGAGGACATGACACGAGCCTGGTCAGTGTCTAAGCCACTTTGGAGAGAGGCCCCCCCCCCCCCCTGTAGATGGATTTGGAATGGTAACGGAACCTCTAGAGGCAGAGAGGGAAAAAAAGAGGTCAAAACATTAGATCAGTGTGGTAGGTATGTGTGGTGACAGAACATCGCCCAGCTACGGTGAGAGTGAAAGTTCTAGAAGGATGATGTTACTGTCATTAAGATGATGTTACTCATTAAGATGACTGTCCATTTTCATTTGCATTCACTTTCATGCCATAGTACTACGTACACTGGTGATACAGCCTCGTTCCCAATAAATGAGACCCCAAGACTCGACAGCAACGCCATAACCGTGAAACAGCAGAAAAAGAAAAGGAGTCCATACATTTGGTTACCTACAGACAACAAAAAGTGAAGTGTCACATTTTGGTTTGACTGATTGGGCTGTTTGCTTTGTTTCATATCTCTTGCTGACCGCTTCGTGTGGCGTTTGCTTTTTCTTCTCGAAATTTTCTGGACCGTTTTTTCCATGAGACTGGTGGCTTACAGTACATAGCTGATAGAGGTGAATATAATAGTGCACGCACTATCCGTGTAGTCGCTGCACATATCCGTAGTGTAGGTGAGTGAATGCACACTGACGCTCATGCAACCGAAGTGTTTCGGGCACCATGATCAGCAGTCTATGTAGATCCTGTAAGATTGGTCCTTGCTTCGGTCGAGTTTCTCCTCGTGATTATCCTTGTCAAGACTGGGGTAAACTAACTAACAAATGCGATGTGATGTGATGCATTGATGAAATCGACCGCCCAAACAACAACAAGACAAAATGCAACTCAACTTCTTATTCTCCTTCTCTTCTCGTCCATCAAACCCTGGCCATCCACCTCTTCCGATTTGCCAATCATCATCACAGACTATCCTACCCTACCTGTTTCGTTCAGCTCATCCCCCCGCAACCATTTGGGTCCAGACCACGCCACGATGAAACGCTCTGCCCGAGCTCATCCGCTACTAACGACAAACCTCCAACGATGATGATGAATCAGTTAGATCATGATCAACCAAGTGGATGTCAAGGTGAATGTGAAACTTTACTCTCGACTCTGTAACACGAACCCACGTGGTCCATCCATCCTGTAGATCTTTCTTTGGAGACACAACCTTAACTTGTTCTGAACAAGATAGAGCAGTTTATCTGTTGATCACTTTCTTAGTCAATCATTGCTTACTCAGTTACCTCTTATCACAGTGTCGCACCCATCACATCCCCTTCTTGATCCTTCCACGTGGAGGTTATGCAGGTCCCCTATCTCCAACATATCCCGTCATCATCATAGAGTTTCACATCACCTCCAACTCACTCACATGGAGTAGGTACATAATTATGTACATACTGTACATCCTACGCACAGCCTATTCCAAACCCCTGTCAGGGACATGCCCTTCTGTTTTCAGTTCCTGTGTGTACTAACAAAGCCAAAGCTAACACTCTCTATTTTTGTTGGCATACTCTCAGACCTCAAGCCAGAATCATGTCAACATCTTCTCTGACAACCAGCCATAAACCTTTTTTCAGTCACTCATGCTTCGGCAGTCTTCTATTCTGGGGTTCCATTGGAACAGCCTCCCGCAAGCCCCTCAACTTCTTATCTCAACCTCACGGGGATCTTCATCCGTGAGTGCTTGGACCTCGTCCGTGAAACCGTTCCGGGCCGATTTCGTGACTGCAATTGCTTGTGATGCTTTCGTCCCGAATCGAGGCATTGATCACTTGGTGACACTACAAAGTTCCTCTTGATAGAGCCATGACACATTTTTAGAAGAAACACTAACAAAATCATGAGGTTTTTACTTTGTTAGTCCAACATAGACATATGCATTGAATGCAGTGTCACTTCGTCAAACACAAAGATGTCATCCCGCCAGCTCGGTACATAGATCCGAATAAAGATCCCCATCTCGATGCTCATTTCACAAGGGATCAGATAAAGACAAACTTCAAGAAACTATATCACAACGTCGGCTCCTACCCTGTACGGCCCCTTCATCTAGACAAACTTTACGGAGAGATATATCCCGTTGACTAAAAAAGACACATGTCCGGGTAAACTCCTAAGTCTCGTAAATGTGAACAATAAGACAATCCCGGCAGTTGAGGTCGTGCATAGCGTCTACGCCATGTAACATGCTCAGTCATTCATCCACTGACAAGTTATTAGATGAGGAGACATAACCTTGGAATACTCCATACCTAGCAAACTTTATAATTTTTTCTTTCCACGACAATCTAGGTTGTTCCTTGTTTCAGACATGTTTTGTTCCTGGAAGTTTAATATCCGGTCCGCGACCTGCTCGAACTTGAGGAAGCTTGGGGCAGGACCATCATCCGCGTGTCCGAGCCGTTGGCCAGCCGAACAATAACAGGGAGATACCTGTCATGAAGGAACGTCTTCTCGGGTCGTTATGAACGGATATCGGCATGTGAACCTTGGCCAACTACAGGATCAACCTGGTAGTCATTGGTCTGAAGCTACGGAGTTCAAGGAGCCAATCTGGTTTGAGGCAACGGGATACAAATTCACAAATGTGTCTTCAAGATTAATAATACAACTTATTCATTGAAGCATGGGTATCAAATCCTATACACTCTGGTGTAACCTATATCAACCATACCAAGCAAACTCCCATGTCCTTGAACGCACAAATACAATCCTGGCTTTTGAGCAAGTATAATCGCGAAATATTCCCCAAATACTCCCGGCAAAGAATAACTAAGAAAATACCAGTCACTGGATGATGTGCCACGCCTGCTGAATGGCATGTATACAAAAAAGGAATGTTGTATCGATGCAACGTGCTTCACGCTAGAAAGTCTATGCATATGTCGAGTCAAATCCAAACTGCATGTGTGGATTCATAGGATCTGTAGATGCAAGACATGTCCCATCAGACGCAGTGGTTGTGATACCTTGAGGTCCATAGGGACCTGAAAAGCCGGGGGACATGAATGCAGGGTCCATCATATCAGTATCGGCCATGTCAATGTCTTGCTCCGGAACATTGTTGGTGATGGATTGGAAACTTCTCAAGTCCTCGGCGATGATGCCTCCACTGGCTTGTTGCATCATGGCGAATTGTTGTTGCCGGGGATCATACATGGGTGCAGAAGGTATGTTATACTGGAAATGGTGCGGCATGGGTCCTGGAGTCGCCGAACCGACAGGCATGGTATGTCGTGGAGCAGGAGCGGAGCGACCAGAACGAAGAGGGCCTGGTCTATGAGCATAAGCACGACGTTGAGCCATGTATACCATGTTGGGGTTGTTTGTAGTCCCCCGAGAGATGCGGAACTGGTGCTGATCAGCATTCGGTGATGGGCCTGAGGGTGGCAGAGGAGGTGCCCTGGACTTGTGTCCCATGATGATTTGACGACATTGATCTTTGATGGGGTTGATAAAGTCTCCACGGTACTCTTCAATTGATGAAGGTTCTGTACCAAGGGCAACGGCATACTGAACAAGAAGTTGAAGGTCACCCAGATGTCTCGTCTCGAGGCGCTTTCGTAGGATGCCGCTGGATTGAGGATGCCACTGCAACTGACTTCGTTCCTCATCACCCCAAGACGAGTTCTGCCAGGCACGCGCGAGACCTTGCTGTCGAAGAAGGTTTCGCATCCTTCCAGAGTATGTCCACTCTCCGCTGTTGGAGCCCTCATCGAAATGCTTCACCACATGGGCTACAAATTCCTTAAAAATCGTATCGGCTTCGTCATCGTTGGGGGATTCAAAAACTTGTGAGCAATTCTCAAAACCACAAGCAAAAACAGTTTGAGGACATAGGATGACCTTGGCTTCGTCGAGGGCCATGCGTGAACCACCATGGGCTTGCTTGAGATGGGTTTTGTATGCCGTCTGCCAATCAAAAACCATATCGCAACCCTTTTGCCGACAGAACCATTGTGCGTTGGTGTTGTGAAAATCTTCGATATGCCTCTTCAAGTCGTTTTTTCGTGTACATGTCTTTTGGATCTCCTCTTCCCGGCAGAAGCCACATGTAAAAGAACCTTTTTGTTTGGGTGCTGGTGTCGTCGATTCATTGGAAGCTGGTGAAGTTTCTTCTTGGGACGTGATCGATGGACGGGCGGCTTGCTTGCGGCCAAGAAGCTTGGCGGTGCGGGCAGACACATTAGAGATGATGCTGCCTCGGACAGAAGAGTTGTCGGATGAATATGTTCGTATGCTCGCTTTATCAAAGATGCTGGGTGTTGGTTCAGATTTGACGGAAGAAAATGTACTAGAGGTGATGACGGATGCTCCATCGTTGACTGGTGACACAAATTAGCGACGACGTCGGACAGTCAAAGACGTACTTACTCGAGATTGAAGACGAATTTGCTTCCTCGTTTATCAATTGAGCAATTCCCTCACGACCATAGCGTTGCATCAAATGGCGGATAAGCTGACGATCAAGAGAAGTATCTTGCTGAGACATTTGAGAATGTTGAGATTCCTGCGACACGCTATCGGCGTCGGACCACGAGTCCGGAGCCATGGCGATGATGATGATGATGAAAGAGAGGAATGAAATCAGGGCTGAAGAGAGGAACTGGCTCCGATGTACGGGTAGTGGAGTCCAGCGATTTAACCCCCAAAGTTAGTGGAGCTGGGTGGGTGGGTAGACTTGGCTGGGCTGGACTGGGTCAGGCTTGTCCAACTGGGATCCAATGTGATGGAGCCCGATAATTATCGCTGGCAAAATGCAGCCAGAGTCAAAACAGACAAACACAGGAAGATGTCGGAATAAGCAGGTGAACTAAAGAGAAAAAATGAACAAGACAAACAAAAGCAATAACAAATGATGGTTGGAGTTGATCACGAATAAAAAGCCGTTCCGGGGAAAACAGGGATCGCCTGATAGCGGGTGAGATAGCGGTATAGATACAGTTGCTCTGGGGTAAGAGTAAGAGTCAAGATATGAGCGGGGACAGTTAAAGCCAAGATCAAAGAGATAGAGATGCTAAATCAAGGAGGACAAGTGATTATTATTATATTGAAGCGTTTTTTGCATCATCAAGGATGAGGGAAATGAAGAGATTAATAACAAAAGAGATGAAATACCTGAAATGTCCGGTCTCAGACTCTCAGTGATTGATGATTGAAGGAGGGGAAACGAACAAGAGTCAAGAGGACAGGGAATGGCATGGCATCCATGACACTGCCTGGCCCTAAACCCGACCGGGATACCTATCATGCTGGAGAATTACGACGACCCTGCGGAGGTAGCCAGCCAGCCTTGACAACCTACATGCATGCTTGAAATTGGCCGCGTACACTGCTATTTGAAGATCAGACCTCGCTTCTAGTCCATTGCCCATCCTCGGAATAGCCTCATTCAAGGACAAGCCCTGAGGCTCAGGGACCAGCCTTGCCCGGCACTCAAAGCCGTGGTGATGCACGGATAGATTATACCGGCTGCGTTGCAATTCTGTGGAGTAGACACATTGCTTTGATCAGAACCTTATGCATTTCACAATCAATGACAGCTAACGTTTGTTAATAAAAGCCGGAAGATCATCTGCAACGGGATCGCCATGCAGAATGGACCACCAGCATGGGCCACTCGGTCTACAAGATATTCACCGCTGTGGAACACTTTGCAACCGTGAGAGTTGAGGCTTGTCAAGTAGACCCCTCAACAACGTTGCCCAACTAATCATCCTGACTGGCCAATATACATACACGTTTCAACACTGCAACTTGATGCCTCATGCTCCACCAGACAACATTGACAAAAACTTCGGAAACTCATCCGGATCCGCGCTGTGCCATATGCAAAGAGACCTGCAATAACAGTCTTGGGGTCAAATCTCGTGATGAAAAGTCTGGAGAAGAGGAAAAGTGGTGAGATTCTTGCAGAGACCCAGCTTTATGAAGCTCGTGTCGTACCGATTTGAGAATAATTGAATCCTTTTGCAATCAAAATTCATGGCCTAAGATCTTATCTCAGACATGGTGTTGCACCACCCACTGTAAGAATGACCTGTAAGAATAAACTTGTCGTCTTACAAAGTTCTTGATGGCAACCAGGAACGGCGATATGTGCATCCCATCAAGACAATCGCAGCCAATAATAATCTCGGTATTCAGCCAGTCAGCATCACGTCGAGCCATCCATTAATCACGACAACTCCAAATTAAAAATTCAGATAAGCCATTTGATACTGTAGCAAATACCGCTACAAACCACTTCTTCTCGACCACTTAAACCATGTCCCCTGAAGCATTCTTATAAAGTTTATGGCTTTCATAGTGATGATCTAGACAATGATAGATCACCATAAACCAGGTTCTCTATCAAATTCCACCCACGTTTACCTTTCCTCTAGCTCATCTTTCTGATTCGTCCACTTCGATTCTTCACCCCAGATCAACCCAACTCTTTAAAGCTAGACTGAAAATGTATGACTTGAAGCCTTGACACATCAGAATATGATTATCCAGACGTGTCTTCTCTAGTCCATCAACGAAACATCTTAGCCGGTTTCCGTGATCACCATAACATTTCGTCGTTCTGGGCATCAAAACCTTCGCATTAATTAATTAATCTTGTTACTTCCCAAAACCATGGACCCGGGGAAACGGAGACTAAAAGCAAGGATCACGGGTCTTCTCTCGTATCCCATCAAGTTGAAGCGGCCCTGTCGATCACGGTAGGTTTTAAAGCACACCGTTTACGTTTACAGAGTCATCTTCGATTTCTAAAAAGAACCTTGACCAAACCTCAACGCCATTGCCACCCTTGATTTTTAATCTTATACCCCCAAAAACCCCTGACTGCACATTCGGCTTGTCCCATTCCGTCTAACGACACATCTTTTTCACCGCAACCCGTGCGTTCCGGAAAAGCAATATGCTTCATCCCCTTAAGGTTTCGCTGTCATATCGGCATTTGCGTGTGATCGCGCCCGGCAATTCAAAGCGTGACATCGTACTCATCCCTTGTCCTGTCAAGGGTATACTGAGCCTCACATTCTAGCATAAGTTCCTCGAATGGGATACAACTTCCCTTTGTGGGTAATGATTCGAACAAATCTTCTGGCCCATAACCATGCGTCACATCACTGATCTCACACAAGGACTGACCAAGCCATCGGGCCTCATGTGGGATAGATGCCCAAGGCCAGTCTGGTCGTGTTTTGGACCCTTGACCATGCTCATGATCAACTGGAGCTTTGATACCGTTATTTCACCCTATGCCTTGCTGTCTTTCTACCCTAGTTATCACACCTAAGGCTTTACACCGTTCTGAACATAGTATATGGCACTTCCCGTTGCCGGCCGGCTCACCACGACGGCCCCCTTCTTCTGATCTTCCGTCAGGTTCTTTTTGGAAAAGTACTCCTTTTCCAGGGCTTGCGTCACAGCCTCGACCTTATCCGCCGGTACCATGTGCACACTGCAACCTCCCCAACCGGCACCGGTTACTCGCGCTCCGTAAGATCCTTCCCGAAGCGAGATGGCACAAATTTCATCCAGCTCGGGACAACTGCACTCATACAATTCGCGGCATGATACTTGAGTTTCGTTGAGTAGCGAGCCGAGTTCTTGGTTGAACTTGGTCGTGTCAGTAGCACCTGTGTGAACAGGGTTCTCGAGGAGCTTCATGAAGCTGAGAACGCGATGGGCCTCTTTAAAAACATGTAGAGCACGTTGGCGGAGCTTGAAGCGCTCGGCTCGGACAGTAAGCTTGGACATGAATCGCTTCTCCAGATCTTGGACTGTAATGTTTAGCACCTTGGCAACCTCCTCACGTGTGTATCCCTCCTCCTGTGTAAGGGTCTTTTCGGTGATCTCGATCAGCTTCTCCAGCTCCTCTTCCTTGGTTAGGGTCTTGGCAGCGGAGTAATCTGAGCCGCTCTGGTGGTAAAAGAAGGTTTCATGGAAACCTCCGAGACTGATGCCCAGGGGGCCCGCGTCCTCGGGAAGTTGAGTGCCGGGTGGATTCAGAACCGCGTTGAGGTAGGATGCAGCAATGCTACACTCGACAACACGCAGGTTGTAATGAATGGGGCCAGTGACTTGCTTGTTTGATGTGACAAAAGATTGCACAATGACGAATGTGATTTCGGGATTTGTGGGAGGAAAGTGAACTGGTCGGGCCTCGAGATTCGGACTGAATGAGACGAATAGAGCGGCACCTTTCTCGGAGAAAACCGAGGCAGCCTGGTCCATACTGTTGGGTCAGTGTTAGCAAACTGATCGCCGATGAGCTCGATGGTACATACCCTCCCGAGTTAACGCCTACTGCACGCTCATTCACGATGGCCAGTTCTGTCAGCTCAGTCTTGTCCACCGTCTTCTCACCATTGGCCAACATGATGGCGAGTGAGCTGGTGCTGACCAAAGCAGCACTTGAGCTTAGTCCTCCACCGACAGGTACAGTACCATCCATGAGCAGATTCATGCTGCATGGTTTAAAGTCCTCTCCATACTTCTTCCTCAACAATTCCAAAACACCCCTCAGACCACTTTTAAAGTAGTTGGTCCATTCCAGCTTTGTCGCATCGATCGGTATATCCCCGTGAAAGGGAACCTCAAAGTCTGCGGCCTCAAACTTGTCGTCCTCGACGTTAGCGATGCGGATGCGAAAGCTCTTGGCATCTTGAGCTGCGGGAGTAGCAGAAACGGCGAGGAGAGCGTCGGCAGTGATGGCCATGGGCAGAACCGAGTAGAGGGAGTAGTCAATGTGCTCTCCGATAATATTGACTCGCCCAGGAGAGCGAGCAACAAAAGAAGCAGCATGTCCATAGATGGACTCGAACTTGCTGAGGAGGTTGTTCCATCGTGGACCTTGCTCAGAGAGAGCAGCGGGAGGATAAATGTCGCTCAAGGCGTTCGCAACGGGGACGGTGCCTTTCATTTTGAAAGTAGATGATTTGTTGTATGTTTGCGATTGCGATTACAATTGGCTTTGATCGTTTCAGAGGCGACAATTGCGCGCTTTTGTATTGTCGCAAACTTATCGCGTGAGAAGTGTCGTTGTTCAGAAGCCCCGCTATTGCCCCTCGGGGATCGTCTAGCGGTTTATGTTGATGATATGACGTCGATTTCTATCGCAAAGGTTCAGTTTGAACTTTGGTGATATTATGACTATCGCGTAGTTTGGATATATCATACCTATATATAAAATTCAGAAATAATTCAACTTCTCATAAAGACACTGAACTGAAAGATATCCAAACCTCTCAACTTCTCCCCGACAACCCCTCATCTTCCTCCGAATATATCCCCACCTATCGGTGTGCGGCGCAAGAGCTTCCCCAGAAGTTGATCTTGTGGTCATCTTCTCGGCGTTTTAGCGAGCGCCATGACGAACAAGTTGCAAGATGGAGTGGTTCTGTTGTGGGGTTGCTCTGCTCTTTGAACAGAGATAGGTGCGGCTGTGAAGAGGTCGGTCCGTTAAGCAGCTCAGATGTTGGCTAGACTGGAAAACCATCATGCCGATGCACGGAATTTTCTTTACGGCACGAGAACTCTTATGCAAACAATTCCGGAGGTAACGTATCTCTTTAGATGGCGCAAGGCTTGTGGGGTCAGTCTGCTATGGTAAGGAATACAGACAAAATGGTAGATAAATTAACAAGGTAAGATTTGCGAGGTGATTCTTATATTCGCAAAGTGTGCCCCACCCATCTCGAGATGTGAGAACACGAGATCGGTCACTTTGGAATAGCCAAGGTCTGATTCAATATCACCAGTTTCTCAAGTTGAGATGAACTTACAACAATGATGAACAATGAAAGCAAACAATGGAGCAGCGTTAACAATGACGTTTGCAAACAATGGCTGTGAGAGTTTGTTTGTCAATAATGAAGGGATTACTGGCAACTGACTGGCAGTGCTCAAACAACCACCGGCTTTCACAAACTTCATGCCTTTCATGAGCTTTACTTGCAAATCTACACGCATTTAAACATAACTTAATGCATCATCTCAACGAACCTCGCTGCTTCTACGAGTAAAGCGGAAACACCACCATGAGCTACCCTACGCAACAGCTACAGCCCTACACGCTATACATGACCATCTCTGTCCCCGAAGAACCAGCTCATACAATAGCCCATCGCTACGACGTCGAAACAAGAACTATCGACGTCATACATGTTCGAGGCCAAGATGGAATGGAACAACAGGTCGTAGGCTCCAACACCTTTGAATGGGGAATCTACTGGCATCGCGAGCTTGGCGACGGAACATGGTACATGTTTCGCTTCACACCGCCAGAGATGTACAGAGGACCACCTGGACTATACAAGCCTTGGGTCTTTAGCCAGGCTATCATGAAGCAATCGCCGCGTCTTTATCATCACGTCGTCGGACTCGTTCGAATCATACGCGTCCCTGATACGATCGGCGCCGGGATCACGACCTACCTCGACTGGCTGGCTCCTCGCGCTGCTACCAAGGCGAAGCGTGATGATACCTGGGCAATGGCTATTTGTCTTCGAGTGCGAAAATATGTGGCCAAGGAGCGAAAGATTGTCGACAAGGGAATTGAGGAATTCAAGGCCACTGCGTTCATCGTCCAGTTGATGGTGTTTGCCTATTCTGAGGTGTAGTACGCCTTGGCTGGACAGCTCCCGCGACCCATCTTTGTGCCACATGTTGGAGTCGTGACGGACAACTGAGAGGAGATGCTTCACAAGCTGTAAAGGCTTGCAGCAAGAGTAAGTTGAAATATCCTCGTACAATAATCCCAAACCTAACAATAGCAGTCGTATTTCCACCCCACGTGGCCAAACAACAAGGGGAAACGAATCTCGAATCGAAAACAGAAGGTCGTCAGCTGTAAACACGCAATGGCTAAAGACGTTTTGGGAGTAATTACAAGGTATGGGAGAGATCATGAGAGGACGCGAATAACCGAGGCTGCCTCGAATCCAGACGCCCCTCTAACATCCACTGCTGGGCTCATCTTGTTCAGCCTTCAGCCAGAAAGCGGGTTTCGGTGCGAGAAATGGCACTGCCATGATGTGGTTAAGCGTTTATAATTGGTCCTTTCCGTAGAACGCAATAATAGATATAAACGGCTGTGATTCATTCACTCTGTCCCGCGGGCCGCCGAATAAAAGATAAAAAAACAGGGAACCTTGCCACGTGATTAGCATCCGAAGCAACGCCGCTGGCATCTTTGTTCCTTTTTACGCCTCGCCTTGACCAAAGAAGTCGAGATCTTCGAGAAAAAAAACATCAATTTTGGAAGTCCCTCAGATACGCAAGATGGGACATCACAACCTTCGATTCGATGGCGATCCTTACTCGTTGAGTGGAGTTTGGAGTCCGCCGACCAGCAGGGCCAAGTACGTCAACTTATCCAATCTGTATATTCTTGCGATGCTAACTGTAGTGACAGCTTTTGTGAAGAAGACTATGTCATCACGTTCTATCTGGCCGAGTTTGTTAATGCGTTGACAAACATCATCTACGGTAAGTTTTGTGCAATGTCGCACGACCCAGGTCCTTGGCTCCAGCGCTGACATTCTGTAGTCTACTTTGCTCTACGATCCATGTATGGCCCTCGTAGTCGCAGCCGTGGATTGTTTTCCCCGGACTGGGATTTCATGTCTGTCTCACTTTTGTTTCTCGGCATTGGATCTTTTCTCTTCCATGCGACTCTTCGCCAGACGCTTGAGTTTGTCGATGAATTGTCAATGATGCTGTTGTCCTGGTCCATGCTGCGTTCGCTCGTCATTCTACGACAGTCTCCCCAGAACATCCGCTACATCTCAGTCATGCTAGCCGTCTTCTTCATCTCTTTCTCGGCATTCTACGTCAAGTCTGCAAAGATCATCTACCAGGTCATCGCCTTCTGGGTTTCGCTCATTGTCATCGGCCTCAAAGTCCGAAAGCTATTTTACTGGGACAAGCCAAACTTTTCCCCAGAGAATGTACGCAACTGGTCTATCCGAGTATGGTCAGCCGCATTTATCTCCTTGTTTGGCTATTTCATTTGGAACATCGATCTTGAGTTTTGTGCCGAGTTGAGAAACCTTCGACAGCGTATTGGACTGCCATGGGCTTGGCTTCTTGAGTTTCACGGCTGGTGGCATATTTTGACAGCTCTTGGAGCGAATTGGTTTATGGATGTGGTGAGAGAGGTTCGTGAGGAGGTGAGCCGAGAGAAAAAGGAATGATTGGGTGATCAAGGCGTATGGCGTTGAATAGGTAGGCCAAGTTGGGGCATTTTGACTCAAGGTTTCTGGTCAAAACTTCCGTCCTTGTATATGATATTGTAAAACAGGTTGTCTGAGGGGGAGTTTGAGCAGTTGGGGCTGCGACCTGGATAGATAACTTTAGGGAGATATTTGCTTAGACGTCAAAAAACCGATCGAT
Organism: Fusarium verrucosum; assembly: GCA_013623715.1. Taxonomy (NCBI): domain Eukaryota; kingdom Fungi; phylum Ascomycota; class Sordariomycetes; order Hypocreales; family Nectriaceae; genus Fusarium; species Fusarium verrucosum. The sequence continues at coordinate 12,025 of JABFFJ010000436.1, read as the reverse complement.
ACGAACACGCGATCTGAGCCCTGTTCAAAGTTGCTTCTTGGGTGGGTTAGATAACTCTTTTATCTTCAGGGATCAAAGAGATATTGAGCGTGTTTTGGTTACGTGAGCACTACTTGGTTAGACTTTGACCTGTCACTTGGCGTCATCGAGATGTAGATATTTTTGGATCAAGTCTTTTTATGATAATTGCTCATTATTTGAGGTTGGTCAGGGTCAAGTCTTGTTGAGCAAGAATGCGCAGGATGATGATATAATATCTTGGATTGAATCATTGTGTAACTGAAGTGGACATTAGACATTTGGACGTCATTTGGTCCCTGAGACAAGCTTACAGTTGCCCCTCCATACCCCGCTGCTTGGGGTTGGTTCAAGAGACCCTCCAGTCTGTATGTACTGGGTTGGAAGATCAAGTTGATTGCGTATGTTATTCTCCTCTCGTTAATATTAGCAATAAATTCAACTAGCAATCAAATCTCATCGCCACATTTCATCTCTAGAGGCTCTTTCTTAACCACAACTCGGGGAACTCCATTCCAATGATGTTCCCACGCAAAAGGAAACACATACTGCACCAATCATCGGGTCCTGACTCCACGTCATGCGGCGCCTCTGAACAAAGTGCACAGAGTATTTACACTCAGTTAGGAAACGTGTCGATTAGAATGGTCAAGCTTGAGAAAATGAACCAACAAGAAGCCGTCTCAGGCCGCCAAACGGAAAACTTGGTACGTGTGAATCACTGAGGTAGGCATTCTGACCCGCTCACCCGCCTGTTGGTCTCCGGTCCCCGTGAAACTTGCCGCCTACGGGTACAATCTGTTTTAAAAGAACGTCCCCTCTTGTTCCGCCCGCTATTTTCCTTCTTCTCCTCCACATCTCAATTCTACATACACAAAAACTCAACACCACACTTTCAAATACATCAACATCATCATGTCTGGCTGTGGATGCGCTTCTTCTGGCTCTTGCGGCTGCGGCTCTAGCTGCACCTGCGCCGGCTGCCCTGTAAGTATTCCCTGGATGGCGCATGTCTCAACAGAATCGAGGACTAACGGATACCAATCAAAGCACAAATAAGCTCTTCTTCAACAACTCCGATGGGAACCCTGATGGATTGAGACATGGGGAATGTGAAGGGTGATGGTTTGGGGATGGAAGATCTGATTAGCGATGGATCCACTCATTACTTCTTGTCGGCACTTTTGAGTGCAAGTCTCGGGACTAAATGACGATCATAAATTGCAGTCTTGACTCTGTATCATGATGTATCATGCGTGTTATTGTGAATATGCTTTCCAAATATGACTTATCCAACTACGCCGTCTACCCGATCTACCAACGATTATCTGATGATGGAAAGAATGCTAGAACTGGACTTAAAGCCATATTTTGCCTGTCCTTCTTCGTAATAAACTCCTCCTTCGACTCCCTGTCATCATCCGTGTATATGCTCTGTATCGATTCCACCTCTTCAACATCCCGGACATACCACCTCGGCTGTTGACGCTGCCCTCTTTCATAAGCCATCAAGATAACCTCTCGTATCAACCTTGCGCCATATAGTATCGCAGCCATGATTGCCACGGCCAAGCTCGCCTGGGCGATATGACAATATCCTCGAGTCTTGTCCCAAGCTGCAGAGCACCCTCGCGTAATGTACCATGGATGCGTACTTGGATGCTTAAGATCGGACAAGTCGCCTGATGTCTGGCCTGCGATGCTCACTACCCAGAGCACGAAGAGGATCGTATCGTAGATGTTATTTACAAAGCGGGGGAGGTATCGGAGATGGGACATGGCGGTACGGGCGAAGAAGACTACCAGACCAAGAATGGCGATCGCGAGGTTCGAGGTGTATAGCCTGGACACATTCAACATCAGTACAGCTCCTATTCACATGCCTTTCGCTTCAATTTGGGTATCGTACCTTTGACTCCATATATAAGGCACCTCTGGCGGCTCGCGATGGTTGGCGTAAAAGTAAATCCTCTGATTAGGATTCGAGTTCCATCCCTCTTCGCCCCCATTCTCCCACAGTCTCGATCTGAAGCTGGTCGGATATGCAATGCTAGAAAGAGTTACAGCCACGACAGAGATGGCCAACTCGGCGAGGATCAAAGGTAGCGGTGTTTTCGTCGTGGACGCCATTTTGGTTCTAAAGTGCTACCGCGCGACTCCAAATGCCAAAGGGGGCGGGAAAGCCTCTTTAAATGAACTCGGTAGGACATGGCGGATGATATCATGACAATCGGTCGATAAAGCGCGTTGTCTCGTGGTCGAGAGCCCGCTTCACAACCTTGCACGATCCTGGTGTCGAAACTTGCTCATACTGCCGCACTGCCCAAAAAATGGGTGTCTAGGTACCTAGCATTATGTGTACACCATAATACATGGACTGCATTCATAGCAATTCAGTATTTATTCTGAGAATTCCATGGATAACAGAATATTGTGGTTGAAGTAGATGGTGTCATGATGTTGAATGTCAGTGCGCCACGATGTTTGCATGAACTTAATATACGTTGTTGCCGAGCTCACTAGCTCCCAGAAACCCGGGACTTGACAAGGGTAAAATAGCCAGGGTTAATCCAAGATAAAGCTCTTACGATGGAGAAGTGATCTCCAGATCACGGTCACCACGTCGATCTCTCTCAACCACTAGCTGCACATTGTGCGTTGCAAGAAAGCCAGACAGCAACATATAAAGGGGCCCAGAAATATTTCTTATATTGTACAACAGGTTCTTAGTCAATAAAGAGATGAATTGTTTATTCTAGTGTCTCGCTGTAGTAATGCCCCTTTGACCCTTGAGACAAAGTCCCAAGCTATACAAACCATAACTCCGATTAATGCAATGTCATCAGCACCATCCCTTCGAATGCACATTTGCCTCAAGCATGTTATTTTCCTGCTCGTCGCCTGGCTCTTTCGATGTTCTTAACCCGCCTGTTGCCCATGGCGGCCACCTTGCGGTATTTCGCGTAGAGCCTGAGAACATCCTTAAGCACCACATAAAGGCATCCGCCGACGAGACTTCGTCCCCATTGTTGTTGGAGTAGTCCAGGTCGCATTGTGCTTCCTCGCGAGATTGAAGACCCCGCAGTCCATTGCTTAGGAAGAGCCAGACGTAGAAGCTCTCCCATGGCAAACGACATGCCAGGAAGGATCAGGGCGCTCACAATAGCATTTGATACTCCAGACAGAATCGTTCCCAGGCCAGGTCCACGAGCAGGAGGCGCTTGAGGCGCTTCGTGGTGGTTTTGTTGAGCACCCTGGTTTGCATTTCCAGCTTCAAGTGCAACAGCCGGGGCAGGGGCAGCAATTACATCTTGGGCCTGGTCTTGGGGAGCTTGGGCTGGGTTGTGAGGCATGTCTCCTTGGGTTTCCTCGGCCAGATGCGGCGCCGGTTCATCGTTGGCAAGTCCGTCTTGAGGTCTCTCGTTCTGCCCAGCTGGTCTTTCATCTTGATCATCTTGGTCATCCCTGTCGACCTCCTCGATGACTAGTTCGATAACGACCCCTCCACCCTGCTCATCATCAGCATCTTGGCCGACTCCGTGCCCTACAGCATTATCATGGCCCTCCTCGTCAATCTCGTCACCCTCGAGAGCTTCAATGAGTCCGTTGAGAAAACCCACAATGCCACCTTCTCCATTTCGCTCGGGTTGTTGTTCATTGGCGGGGGGTTGTTCTCGATGAGGCTCGATTGGGGGAAGTCCCATGATTTGTCGGTTGAGGTTCACTTCGTAAGGGAAGACGAGTTCGCGCCACAAGTTGAGGTAGGCCGATCGAACGTAGGGAAACACGGCCATCGCGAGTTGGGGTGAGGGTGGCCAAGTCAAAAAGTTGTCATCGTGCATGACTTGATAAACACCGTACTATGTCCTGTTAGCCGGGCTCGTTATTATTCGGGTCTCTAAACACACCAGTGAGGCCGTAGATAGAAAGATCTTATTTCCAAACCATGGCATCAGCTGTCCAAGCAACAGAACCGGTCCCACGCCGGTCAAAACCAATATCTTGCCTATTCTTTCACCCCCTGACATGGCAATCCGTGATGCTTCCCCGTGGACCCAAATCTGTTGGCCACCAGCATATTCCAGTAGAGCTTCGCGGCCCGAGAACGCCCACATAGCTAATGCGCCATACATCTGGAGACTGACTTGTACTCCAAGTGTGACGGAGGAGAGCAACATAAAGGGGCTCGCGCGCGTGAATTTGGTTGCAACGACATCCGTCATAGAAACTATGGGATCCCAAAGACCCTCTAGCTGAATCTGATCTTTGCATACTGGACACTGAAGTGGCTTGTTGGAGCGCTCACAATCCGTCACCCATGAAAGCATGCAATCCTGATGAGCTTCGAGGGTGCATCCGCAGGGGTCGACCCATGATCCGGGGGGGTCCGAGGGGTCTTGGTCTGTCAAGCAAATAAAGCATCGTCGGGGCGCGTCGGCGGGTTTTGTTGGGATAGCGGCTATGCCGGGCGCATCTTGGGTTTCTGACGGCATGGTTGATTTGATGGATGACTGACTGCAACCTCGAGTCGCGCGCGTGCCGAGCGGGTGGATCGGTAATGGCGGAATGGAAATGTCTATCGATGAGATTTAATTTCTTATTGCATCTTAGGCCGTTAGAGAATCGTGGATGGTAAAGCGATGTCAGAGATAAGCACAGAAATAGAACAGTCTTGTTTGTTAGGCGCAGATGCTGATGTTTGGAAGTAGTACGGACGGAGTGAGTGAGTGGACGCGGCGGGCTGATAGGTACTGTACTTTACTGAGCTGGAGTGGAGCCTGACATCACTGATAAATCCGGCTCACTGGCCTGGGCAATCCCTTTGGAACCGATGCGGCACATTGGAGGTCTTTTTGTGGATTTTGACCCAATATTGATTGGCTGTTGATCAATTTGCCACATATACAAACCTTAAGGCGATATTCTGGTGAGAGGCAAAGTACTGATCTGCAAGCTGCATAATCAGAGATACTTATTATAAGGCTTTAAACTAGGCAAAAAGAAGGTATCTCTGATACTAGGGATTTAATTGAACTAACCCCTGTACGATACCTCCAATGTGCCGCATCGCGCTCTAAGGGATACAGTAACATGGACAAAAGCAACCAATCAACATTAAGGTTCTTTTTATAACTCAAGTAAGAGATATGTTGCTTGTAAATCACTGCATGAATGAGATATGAGGCCTTATTCCAAGTGCATAGATGCTTAGGCAAAGAAGATGGTGCCTACAGTGCCAAGTGGAAGCAAAGACAAACATTGAATCAAGCCCCAACTGGAATCAACGTTCCTGATGTCGGCTTCGTGCTAAACTTGACAATCCCATGATTAAGTACCTATCCTGATGAGAATGAATAAACAAATACCTTATCAATGACAGTACAGTACATCCTATGTATATCCCCAAACTTGCTGTGTCATTCATTACCCCACATCCTTCGGTTGCTGGCAGACCCCACGTGGAACCTTCCAGCGCAACGCCGCAAACTCCACGACGCCTCAGCCGCGGGGCCCTTTTTGTTTGCACTGGCTGCTGGCTTTATCTTTTCGATCCGATCTACCCTCACCTCCTCACCGAATCATACCCTGCCCCCTTTTTGTTCCCATTGGATCTTTTCTGTTGGGTCTATTTCTTTAACTTCTTTTTCATTTCAACCTCCTCTCATCCCACGACCTGTCCTTAGGTCTCCTCCATCAACATGGTAAGCGCCACCCCGCAGTATCTATCTATCAAGCAAGGCTGCACAATTGTCATGACTCTTGTTTTCGATATATGGCTAATTCTCTGCTGCAGGCGTCTAATCACAACTCCAAGCAGCGCCTTGCGCTCGCTATCTGCGATTTCCTCTCCGCTTCAACAAACGACGGTACCCTTACCGCTGACGACAAGGACTCCATCGACGTGGCCATCAACTGCATCGCAGAGTCTTTCAAGGTCGACCCCTCCGACACTTCTGCTGTCTCAGCCGCCATCGGATCCCAGAACCTCCTCCAGATCTACTCTGTCTTTGAAAAGGCCCGCGCCGACAAGCCCGCCGCCACTCCTGCTCCCGCACCCGTCGAGCTTACCGAGGACCAGAAGAAGGAGGCCGAGGCCTTAAAGTCAAAGGGCAATGCTGCCATGGCTCAGAAGGATTACTCTGCCGCTATCGACTTCTATACCCAGGCTTTGGCCATCAACGCCAGCAACGCTGTCTTCCTTTCCAACCGTGCTGCTGCCCACTCGGCCAACAAGGACCACGCTTCTGCCCGCGCAGACGCTGAGGCTGCTGTCGGTATCGACCCCAACTACACAAAGGCTTGGTCTCGTCTTGGTCTCGCTCGTTTCGCTCTAGGCGACGCTCGCGGTGCTATGGAGGCCTACGACCGCGGTATTCAGCATGAGGGCAACGGTGGCTCTGACGCCATGAAGAAGGGCTATGAGACGGCCAAGCGCCGTGTTCAAGAGATGGAGGCTGAGGAGGACTCTCTTCCTCGTGCTTCCCCCGGCGCCAGCGTTGATGTCAATGCCGGTGGCATGCCCGATCTTGGTAACCTTGCCAGCATGTTCGGCGGCGGTGGTGCTGGCGGCCAGGGCGGTGGTATGCCCGATCTCGGTAGCATCATGAACAACCCAATGTTCGCAAACATGGCTCAGAAGCTTATGAGCAACCCCGACCTTATGACTAACCTCATGAGCAACCCCCGCCTGCGGGAGATGGCCGACCGCTACTCTTCAGGTGGTGGCATGCCCGACCTTGGCTCCCTCATGTCTGATCCTCAGATAGGAGAGATGTAAGATACACATTCTGCACATATTACTGATTACAGTCACTAACAACCTTATAGGGCTCGATCTATGATGGGTGGTGGTGCCAACCCCTTCGGTGGTCCTGGTGCTGGTGGCGCTGGCGGTGCTGGTGCTGGTGCCAGCGGTGCTAACGGACAGAGTGGTTCGCAACAGTAGAAGCGGGAAACAGGTCATCTTTATATACCATAAACGCTAGATGATGTCAAGGCGTGACGATTCATTGATAAGCATGAAAACGAAGCCGCGTGTATGCTCCTCTTTTTAGTTTTAGCTTCCGCTGAATAGAAACTGTAGAAAGCTATCATGTGTTTCATTCTTGATGCTATCTATGTGGCATGGTTCATATAGGATGTTGACATGACCTTTAACATGGCTACCCATACCATCTCCTTATCCAACTACAAATTCATCAGGACTTTCTCCGTTTCCATCTTATGAATGCAGGCTGGACCGACCTTGAGAAGAGTAAAGTGTAGTCTGTTGCTGGAACACCGGGCTTCCCCTCAACAGTTGATAGTCTAAAGTTGCGTACAAGAGTAGTAACAATGACGCCCAAGTTAACAGACGCATATTTCTCTCCAATGCAGCGATGTCGCACCAAAAGGTAAATACGGGCTCGTTCCTCGAGATACAATTCCGTAGCCGTAGTCGATGGCTTCGTCCGTCACAGTCTCCTCCTCTTCCAGGAAACTTGGGACATAATTGATGACCTATTCAGACGTCGGCTCAACCGTAAACTCGGCTTTACAAAATTCCCAATAATCTGGATACCAACCAGACTGCTGCCAGTCAATCAAAGCAACAATACGACAAGGAGAAGAATCACAGAATATACCTACGGCCTCCAGCCATCCGACCCAGGGTGCCGAATCAGTAGTTGGGTTGGTGATAACCAGCAAATCCTGGGTATTGTATGTTTTTTGTTCCCTCTTTTTCTATTAGATCTTATTAGAATCCATATTGTCCAAATATTCAAAAAGGGCTTATCAATTTTAGGCATTAGATATACGCTGTAATACATTTGCAGTGTGACATTGGGTTGCTGTTTGGAAGCAGTTGGTGATCCACAGGTGATGGTTGTTTGACAAGGATAGCCAGCCAAGCCATTCACTTATAAGATCCTATTATCATACAGCTCAGCACATACGACCATAGCTATCAGACAACTCGGGATCCCGTCCGCTCTCCGTTCGATAAACTGATAAGTGCTGAATTAGTAGTTGGGTCGGTGACGACCAGCGAATCCTCGGTGTTGTATGTTTTTCTTTTTGGTATTTTATCTTTTATGAAGCCATATTGTTGGTTGAAGTATCTAAATTTACCAAAAACTATTTCTATCGCCTCTTGAACGGCGTCTCTCTGCGGTAGTGCCACGAACTCGAATCACCATATACCCTCTCATAACCAAACACCCCCTCAACCAGATTCAAAATCATAGTGGCAGAAATGTTATACACAGTTCCGTATCTATTCTCACAATATAATGTGAGTTTATCACACTCGAGGCCAAAACCACAGGCAGCGTGGTTGAGAGTGATCTCCACAGCGGGAGGCTAGATATGTTAGACAAGCCCTTGCCAAAGTCTTATGGGTAACACTAACCTTGTCTGTACGATTCGTATTGGTGTTTGTCCATCGTTTCAAATACTGTGACAGAACTTCCAACGTCTGGCTGTGGCTGCATTCAATTTCAATCTTGTTACTCCTGCCTCCTGTGGTATACACGAAGAGGTGATAGGGAGCTTGCTGGAGAAGTGTTCCGGGCTTTGGCATGGTGTTTGGGTCCGGGAGATAATCAACAGCCGGGGCTTTGGCACTTGCTGTTGGCTGTTTCGTGGACACTTCTGGCTCTTCTACTCCTATGTCTGCCCATTCATCACCAGTGGTGGAGTGAATAGGCAACGACTTGGACGGCTGTTTTTCTTCGAAACATTCGAGAAGACGTTCCTTCAATAACCCGGAGAACTGAGCTGGTTGATAAACCATCACCTTGGGGATATAAAGAACAAACCCTCGCTGTCCATCAGACCATTTGGTTGAGGGTCGTTCAGTATCGGATACCTGCAACAAACTGCTGTGAGCCCTGAGCAGATTTAGAGCTTTTTGATAAACTTACCTCAACAGTCAAGTTCAGCCTCGAGGTCAGCTCCCTAATCTTGGTAAGAACCTCGTCCGTCCAAGTCTCTTGAGTCTCATCTTCGAGCAAGTCGCCAAGAACACCAAACCAAGTCTGGATGAACGATGCCACCGAAGATACCAGTTGGTTCTTGTCCTCCCAGACACTTTCTAGTTCAGAGACAAGGATTTGCCATTGTGGCTCACAGTGAACATCGAGACCAAGAATACTTCTCAGATTTCTCATGGACACTTGAGCAGCACATTCGGGATTTTCCCAGTTGTCGCGGACTGAGACTTTGGCCTTGAGTGGGCTGATGGCAGGGTTAGTAACTTGGCCAATGAGAGACAAAGGGCGTAGAGGGGAACTCACAGGGACATGGTTCAGCTTTGATATTGTAAAATGATGAGATGTTGATCTGAAGCATGCAAAAGTTAACGAGAGGTGGTGAATAGTGTTATCTATCAACTATTTACCCCTCGGTTAAGTGAGCCCCTGAAAGAAGAAGCTGTCAGATGTCAAGGGTCCAGGGAATGCGGCTTCACGCCGGTCGGGATACCACACGCTAAATAGCACTATGTTTTCAGCTGGGCGTTTTGGCGTTGTAAGGCAGACTAAACAAAAGCAACGCCCAGCATTCCTATGCCAAGTCTTCCAATGGGGCGCAGGCAGCTACAAGCAGGGTCTTGAATCTAGGCAGCTACAGGCATGGGAGAAAACGCCATCTGCCTATGGGTAACTCCGCCAACTCTATGTTTGTTGGTGAGTCTGACACGTGCTATTGGTTACATCCCGTGTTGAATGGAGCTGTCATGGCTTGTCATGGCAATAGTCGGTTGTCCAGTGTTACAGGCTTGCAGACTACTACTTACAGACAGCTTAGCTTCACATCATGTCGGTTGTCAGTTGCCGGTTCAGAGATATTTCCTGAGGGGTTCAGACGTCAAAAACAAGCATAAAAGCCACGCTCGCCCTACGAGACTGTCGGATGAATATCAATATCTCTCGGTCTCCGTACAGCCCTCTGAGTAATATCAATTAATCTATCTTTCCGTCTCTTTCTCCTACACATCATGTCTCGACTTCCTCCTGCTGAGAAACTTCCCCTTGCTGTCCGCAAGAACAGTACGTTTCTCTATTTTGACCAGCTCTTATCAGGTCACTAACATACATGATCACAGTCCGAGATAGTTGGGAGAACACCAAGGAAGAGCATGAGAAGAAGCTCTCAGAGGTTCTTGGTCAGCCATGGACTATTAACATAGATCCCAAGGCCATTTACCCTTATGCTGAAGAGGGATCTTGGGGTTCAACCTCCATGGGAGATCTCATTGTCAAGTTCGTCTACCTCCTTCAAGACATTCAACTTGGTCCTTGACAACTCAAAGGATGTGTCATTTGATCAAGTTGCAGTCCTTCACATCTTACTGACTAATATCTCTTCGATATAGTTATGTTGAAGGCGTTGAATATCAACTAAAGTACTTCATTGACTCTAACGGAGAGGGAGCTAAAGATGAAATCAACGAAATCTGCTCCGCTCATGTTCTGACCATGGACTTTGATGAGAAAAAGACTGTATCCTACTGCGGAGCCAAAGTTTCTCCCGACGGTGAACTCATCATCCTCTTCACCGAAGGCAACCTCGGCACTAACACCAGCTATGCCGTTGACACCAACAACCTGACCAAGGCTCTGAACGAAGCTCCCTCAACCGTGCGGCCCATGAGCTACGTCGCCAGAGCCGGCATCAGAAGCGACTATGATGCCAATATCAACCAAGTCCAAGAAAAGCTGAACAAGATCCTTGGTCAAGAGATCACCATTGTTCCCAATTTTGAGGCAAACTATGAAAAGCTCAAAGCCGGCACCAAAGACAACGACTGGGAGCAGAACTTTGGACGATCTCACTTCTCTTACTTGGAGGGATTGGTCTCGACGCTTGAGTATGAGAAGTTTGGTGAGGATGAGATGCTTCAGGAGGGACTCCTTGAGGCTATGGATAAGCATACTGTGCAAATCCGTGTTGTAGATCAGACCAAGAGATCTTACAACGAGACTGTTGTTGAGGAAGGCATTCTCTATCTTCAGGTATGAAATTTGAGTCTTAATGGGTCGAATTGAAGCTAACAGTTATACAGACTGCTCCTAAGGACTTTGGTGTTAACGTTCACCAAGTTGCCAGTGATCTTGTCAACATCTTGTAGAACAGAGGTGCTAGAGACAGACATGTCTATTAGTGAAAATAAGAGATGACCATATAGTCCATAATCACATAATTGTCATGTCAGAGCTTCTCGTTGTGTACTGTATTGCGTGACGGTGATGTGATAAGAACCGTGGAGAAGAGATCGTATACCGATCATGCTTCACTGCATATTCAAGAGCATGATTCCTGTCAAATACGAGGTTTATGGTGAGATGTATATAAGCGAGGACTCCCTTGAGTGCAAGGTGTCATCTTGGCATAAGACATGTTACTCCACCGGGTATAACGTAGCCAAGGCAGATGCTTGGCCGGTCTGACTCTTCATGTAAGTATGAAGCGATAATAAGCAGGAAAAGCAAAAAGGGAACGACAATTCCTCTCATCAGCAAAAATCAGGACCGAGCGTGGATCGAA
>JABFFJ010000435.1:0-28483 GCA_013623715.1 Fusarium verrucosum | reverse complement strand
AATAACCTTACTTTACTTTTAAGGCAATATTATATTTAATGTAATTAACTTGCTAATTAAACCTTACTTCCTTACTTATGTAGTAAACTAACCCTGCAAAGTTCGAAGTAATGCCTTATACAGATAGTTAAAGCTTAATTGCTCATCGGATAAGGCGGCACTGATTCACTAGTAGACTCTAATTTTAACCGCGCTATGCACGGAAGGAATATCCTGACAAGAAACGGTCTGGCCCTCCGAGAAATTCAGCCCTCAGGCTTCATGTTTCTTTTACCCGGCAAAGTCGCATGTTCGGCTAGCCTCTTTGAGTGGATAGCCCAAGAAGCGTTCATTTCGAGTCAATTGAAGAGCACTCTCAAGTGCAGGATAGCGTGGCAAGCTAATGTAATTATAGAATTTAGTAGGCAGCAGAGACTCGACCATATCCTTCCCCCCGAAGCTACTGGGATAGATAAGTAGTTATTTAGTCAACTAAAGGGCATTTACACTGAATGCTTGTTTATTTTTATTTTTATTTTTATTTTTTTTTTAAAAAATGACCTTGAAGGACGAGAAGCGCGTAGGTTAGTTTAGAAATTAAACTTCCTACTCTTGCGCACTCGGCAGCTGCGAGTATCTTTGATTCGACATGTACTCAACTCCCATAACTCTACGCCCGTTCACGCCCTGATGCACGACTTACGTAGAAGACTAGAGACGTGTTCCGGAGTGATCCTGGAGTTCTTTTATGTATGTATTATTGGTGTTTTGAATTCTTCGTCAGGATGGCGATATGTAACCGTGTAGTTATGTCGAAGTTGGGGGTTGACTTACGCGCAGTAAATGTTGATTTTTGCAAACATAGCTAGATATGTATATTATGTCAAATAACTCCGGTAGGATGTCTTAGGTTATGATTAAGTGTCAACCGCATGTAACCAAGTGTGTTATAGACAAGAAATAAGCTCTATAATAGTAAAGGATACATGATATGTTGGATTTAACTTCCATTATATAATCAGATTATATACCTGGGTTACAAACCAGCATTACTGTAGACATATCGGTTTCCAAACGTCAAATGCCCCAAGGTAATCTATCTCAGATCCTACCAGCAACAATGACTTTCGCTGCTAAACATTAATAGGAGTCAATGCAATATGGCATATTAACTTGGATAATAAGACTGAAAGAATATCCCCAAAAGAAACATCCCTTCTCCAACTCCAAGCGCGAAGCAATCATGATTCAAACCTAATATTCTGGTTCTACATTGATATTGTGCCTTCGTGCCATCTTGGTCACAAACCAAGTGTCAAACTCCCTGTCGTATGCAAATCCAATGTAAACGCCCATCCAAGCAGTGATATCAACTCAAATGCGTGACGAACGGGCCGGATGTTCAGTTCTGTATGATGTCGACTGAGGCCAATTGGTCAAGACTTTCTGTTAGCACTGCTAGCAAACACACCCTGCACATGATATTGAACCATCAAACCTCACGGCCTTGGACGTGTTTCTATTAGGATGTTACCAGCAGCTCCTGATCTTTTGTTTTGATAGGGTCCTGTGTTTCGTGATCACCCCAAGTGGCATCCCATCCATGCTCAACAAGATAATCCTTCCAAATAAGATCTTCCTTTTCCAGTTGCTTCTCACCATCTTGAAGAACAAACCAAGCATTCAGGGCGCCTACAACTGCGAATGCAGAGCCTACCAAAAATGCCACTTGATTGCCTTTGACCGGATCCGCGTATGAATGAAGGATAGCAGTGAAGACCTGGTCAACGTAAATATATACAAGTCTCGTAAACTCTGTGATAAGTTCGTCTCACCTGAGTGCCTATGGCAGCTCCAGCCTTTGACCAAGCTGAAATAAATCCCATGGTATGGCCTCGCACAGATGTTGGAAATGGCTCAGTGGCCATAATGACAACCGTGCTACGGACCAAATCATCAGCGTGAAATCTTTAGTCGGTTATTTGCACTACTCACCTTCCTGGGCCAACCTCACCCAAAGTAAGGAATATTCCATAGAGAATGACAAAAAGAGGGAACACACTCTGAATCTTTTCATTGGCACCTCCGAGTACAAAACCAAGAATAGCCTGGAGGGTGTAGCCTAACGTCATAGTCTTTCTCCTCCCAATTCTATCGGAGAGAAATCCTCCAATAAACGGACCGGGGAGGTAGAAGCTGTTAATGAGCGCACCCCAGCCAAGATTCTGAACAAGTGAGTTTGACGCATTGACTCTCGAGATGATGATGGAACTGAAAATGCCAAACGGGATGGAGATCCAGTTATATAGGAACCAGCTGAAAGCAGCACCAAAGATTCGCCGCCAATACTTTTTGAAAATCAAGACATAAGGGGTCCTCTGCTTACGCAGCGCAGAGTTTCGATACGCGGTAGATACTCGCATCCTCATACGGAACCAGAATATTGTTAGGGGAGGAAGAGCGCCGAGCCCGAAGGATAGCCTCCAGACAAGGTCATAACGGTCAGTCTTCTGATTGACGCACAGAAGTAATATCAAAGGAATGAGGGCAGCAAAGGTGTATCCCAGGCCAGCAGAGAGGTCTGCAATCATGGCAAACATGAAGCCACGGGATTTGCGGAACTGGCTTGCTTCATCAGAAGCCTCTAATGCGCCTGCACCAGACACGGGATATTCTCCACCAGCTCCAACGCCAGCGATTCCGCGAGCGATGACAAGCATCCACATGAGGCCAGTATCAGACTTGCCGCTGGCGCCAGTACTCAGTGCGATTCCTACTACTAGGATCAAGGTTGTCATGACGGCTCCCGTCTTGCGGCCGAGCTGGTCAACCACAACGCCAAAGCTTATCATGCCAACAATCATGCCAATGAGGAATGCATTGGACAGTCGAGAAGCCATCATGCTTGTCAAGGCATCTGGGTATAAAGATGCGAACAAGAGTTCGAGATTACCAATGACTCCTGCGTTGCTGATGTAATGTTAATGCACAAGGTCTAAACATTCGGGGAGTCAGGAACATACTAGCCATCTGAACCCAAAGCGAGGCCTGAGAAAACCATCATCAGGTATACAGACATTTTGGTGTAGAACGTCGGCTTCTCAGGGTCGGAAAGACCAATCTCAACATCATCTTGGGCACGTTTCTCCTCAACCGTCTTTACATCATTCGGCTGATCACCAGACATGGTGGGACTAATCTCAAGAGTTGACATTGTCGGGGGTAATATTGAAAGACAGTAGGAGATGTCGTTGCAACAGAGCGGCCAGCCGTATTATTTACGACCGGAATTTTGAGTCAAGGCAAAATGAGAAACACAAGCAGATCACTGTTGAAGGCTACCTTTTTGAGAGATAGAGTGAGGGAGGAAAACAGGTTGAGTGGTTTAAAAGATAACAGAGTTGAAACCTGGTCAAGGCCCTCGAAGGGCAGGCATTGCTGATCTATTCGGTAATTATATTATTTAAAATCCCGCGCTCTAGAAGTGAGTCCCGACCAGTTGGTACTGAGACAATCAAAGCTACTAACCTCGTAGAGTGTTTGCTTATCAGTATATTATTGATGATGGACAGGTCGGCTAAAAGAACATGGAACCCCGCTCGCTGGAAAAGGGAGGAAGATGCGACATAGGCTCACATAGCTACGGATTTAAAACGAAGCCATGCTAAGAATGGAAGAGTCATCCGTGAACAGTTCCCCGTCTACAAGGTTGACCTGTTAGATAACGCTACCATTCCCTTGGTATCATGAGACTACAATTGATCAGCGTTTCTTGTAAGTTGCCCTATTGGTGCAAAGATCGGGGAACTTTCTGTAATGTAGTATTCTATGCCGTTCTTATCCGCGCAATGATGACACCAATGGCGCAGCGCGGACGATAGATTGCACATGTCATGCATCACTCGGGAAGTATAAAATATATTGAAAATATTACTAAAATCAAAGAGTCAACCAGATATGTCTTTCAAGATTATGAATTTCTACTGGCAGGAAGATAACTACTCGGCAAGTGATAGCCCGAGATGATATCAGCAAATGAGCCTATCATGGCCCTACTTGCGGTGTAATGAGGGGAATTAGTGGGGCAAATACTTGGTAAGAATCATGCGCTTGAATACTCTTGTCAGGGCGAGTGTCACTGTACAAAAGAAAGAGTGCATCCTAGACTTGCTTGGCTCACTATGAAAAATTGACCAGTCAATTCACTCTCTGCCAAATATACCCTCACCCTCAAAACCGCCATTGAACATGCAGCTTCAGCCTATTGACATCATCTACCATGCTCCCATCACCTTGAGTGATGGGATCGTCCTATCTGCTATGATCTGGCTCCCCAAAGACGCAGAATCCAATCCCGTTCCTGCAATCCTCGAATACCTGCCATATCGAAAACGCGACATGACTGCCGTTCGAGATGCCATGAACCACCCTTATGTTGCAGGCCATGGCTATGCTTGTGTTCGTGTAGATATGCGCGGCACAGGTGACTCCCAAGGTTTGCTTCTGGGCGAGTATCTTAAACAAGAGCAGGATGATGCGCTGGAGATACTGAAGTGGATTGCCGCCCAGACCTGGTGTACAGGATCAATTGGAATGATCGGTATTTCTTGGGGCGGTTTCAATGGGTTACAGGTCGCTGCTCGCCAGCCACCTGAACTCAAAGCTGTTATCTCCATGTGCTCGACAGACGACCGCTATGAAGACGACATTCACTACATGGGCGGCTGTGTGCTAACTGAGAATCTTACCTGGGCTGCGTCCATGTTTTCCATCAATTCTTCTCCTCCAGACCCGTCTCTGGTGGGAGACCAGTGGCGTGATCTGTGGTTGAAACGTCTGGATTCTGGTGGCCTTTATGCCAAGGAATGGCACCAGAATCAACGTCGGAATGACTTCTGGAAGCATGCCTCTGTTTGTGAGGACTACAACGCCATTCAGTGCCCCGTCTATCTCGTGGGCGGGTGGATGGATCCCTACACCAACACAATATTCAGGATGCTCGAAAACCTCCGTGTCCCGAGGAAGGGCCTTGTCGGACCTTGGGGCCATAAGTATCCAAACTTTGGGTACCCTGGACCCCAGATTGGGTTCTTACAAGAATCTATCAGGTGGTGGGACAAATGGCTAAAGGGGCATGAGAGCGGTATCATGGACGAGCCCATGCTGCGATGTTATCTTCAGGAAACGACTCGACCTGCACCTTACATCGAATCTCGTCCTGGTAGCTGGGTTGCCGAGGATAGTTGGTCTGACTCGAAATGCTCCTGGAACCGCCTGAGCCTCTCTCCAGGCAGATTGAGTGCCGGAGGATCGGCCAGCGACGATAAGATTGATATATGCTCGCCTCAAACTGTAGGCTTTGCCGGCGGCAGGTGGCTGATCTTTGGTGTTGAAGGTGAAGGGCCCGGAGACCAACGCCTGGAGGCCGGGGGTTCTCTCGTGTTCGATACGGAGCCTATGACAAAACCGATGGATTTACTTGGGCCGCCAACCTTGGAACTATGCGTTGCCAGTGATAAGCCGAACGCTTTGATCGCGGCGACATTGTCGGAAGTTTTGCCAGACGGCGCAGCAACGAAAATATCCCATGGGCTGCTCAACCTCACACATCGCAATGGCCACGAAGACGTACGGCCCCTTGAACCTGGCCAATTCTATAACGTCACGCTGAAGCTATGTCATTTCGGACAGCGTATTAGCCCCGGGAGCCGCCTTCGCCTTGCTTTATCTTCAACATATTTTCCCATGGTCTGGCCGTCTCCCACAGTCACGACTCTCACGATCAACTGCGCCACGAGTGGCCTGAATTTACCAATCAGAGAGAAAAGTCCACTGGACTTACATCTGAGACCATTCAGACCAGCTGTGAATGGGGCTTTGGCTCAGACTGAACTGCGACCTGTGAATCATAGAACCTTTGTCAGCCAGAACTGGGATTCACAGGAGACCGCTCTTCACGTTGACTGGGACGATGGTAAATGGGAAGTTGATGAGACAGGTTGGCGCTACGGCTGGTGGACTACAACAAAGGCCAGCGTCCTACCTGATGATCCCCTGTCGGCGTCTATTGAACAGCGCTTTGAACGGGAATTCCAGCGGGATGAGACAATGCTCAAGACTCAGGGCTGGGTGAGAATGGAGATGACGGAAACGAACATGATTATCACCGCTCGCGTCGATGCTTTTGAACAAGGGGAAGTGATCTTTGGTCGCGATTATGAATTCCGAGTTCCACGCGACAATGTTTGATATCATCTAGTTATATCACATATGAAGAAGAGTGGGACTTAGAATTGATATTGAGAGGAGGGATCACTTGCGATATAACCTCGGGGCGTTGAACCTCTATGGAAGTTGGTTAGGACGGGAAATGGGGTTGAAACATATGCTATCTATTTTGACAGTACTTTACATGTAGGTTTAAACTTTTGAATGCCTCGCTTTATACCCAACGTTGGCTTTAGATCTTTCTACACTAATCATTTCATTCCACGAGCAAGGTACTCCTTAGTGTTTGAGAATGTCTCCATCTCATTATAGAACCATGGTTCGTCCGGCATTTCATATTCCTCCTTGGTGATGACGAGCGGGTGTCCCTTATAGTCAAGGCGAAGACCGGGATAAATGAAGCTGCGCCACATATAAAGCAATATGTTAGAATCCTCTAAGCTCGATGCGACATGAGGCGCAACGAGCTCCTGGTGCTTCTGTGGCAGGATGGACCAGTGTAGCCCCGGGTACAGATGATGAACAGTATGGTATCCATTGTTGAAGCACAAGTAGTTGATTGTGTGACCGGTAAAGTTGCGAGCAAAGTTGTACTTTGAGCTCATATCGCACCCGTCGTGTTGGAGAAAGTTCAACGAGAGGATGCAGTATTTAGCATAAAATTGTGGCAGCAGCGCAAACCAAATCCAGCGGCGCCAATCTAGCAGGATGAGCACTGCAGTGGTACCCCAAACAGCTATCTCTTCAAGCCGGCGCTGCTTCACGATGGGTCGGTTGAGGAGGGCCTGAGCCTCAAAGTACAACTTGTCATCCTTGTTTCCTGACAGGACGACATGCCAAAAGAATAGTAGACCGTTCAAGAGGTTCCAGCTGTATCGAACCTTAGTGGTACGCACTATTCATAGTTAGCGGTGTGGAACGGACAGAGGCTGGAAGCTAGAATTCCATTGTCGATAATACATGGGGGTTGGTTCTACGAGGCGATAGAGAGTGGGAGGAATGGAAGTGAAGCACTTACTAACGTCTTTTGCTTGTTGCGGGTACTTGTGGTGAGATAGGTTGTGGCCTGGCACAAAGATGGAGACAGCGCCACCATACTGCAGAGACAAGCAAACCTGGTACAGCTTGTTCCATTTCTTATCCCAAAAGACAGGCAAGTGAATAGCATTGTGCGTTGTCACAGCGCCCATAAAGGAAAGCTGAAATAACGCGAGCCATAGTATGAAGGAAACCAAGCCACATGCAAATGGCGATGTGAAGTTGTGCCAGGTGATCACAAAGACGGTGAAAAACAACCCAGTGGATACAATGCACCGAATGTCCTCATTGTGTCTCATCAGCGACTTCTTGGTAGACTGCGCAGAGGCTGGCAGTTGTGGGAGCCTTTGCGTGGATTCTCTGCCCGTCAATGGTTCGGCCATTGTATCGTGCATAACGGTGGAAGTTGTCACGTATGAGATTGAGGGTCAAATATGAGAAAAGGGGCTAAGTACTTGCGCATAGAGCCTAGATAAGAATAATTCGCACATTATCTTAGCGTGGCCAATTAGTTTGATTGCTGGCCAAAGGCTCAAAGTATATTCATAATTCCCCACAAATCTAACTTTATTTATTTGCCGGCCCGTATTCAGCAGTTAGCTGACTCGTAGCATTTAATACTATTGCAAATACGTGCTAGTCTAGCCCTAGTGTCTCTGCAAAGGGGATAGCCACAGTATATATACTTCATAATTTAAGGTTATTTACTTGCACTGTCTGAAATGCTAATTCCTATTCTACCTACATATGTATTATATTGAACCCATAAAATAATATATACCCTTACAGTACATATATAAGATAACTATAAATCACCTCATAGCATGCAATTTAACTCATAAGTATATCTTAGTAGTTAGACAGTAAGCATATTACTCTGGCAAAAATGCGACCGAGGGGAATCGAACCCCTCTCTAACGCTTGGAAGGCGTTAATGCTAACCACTACACCACGGTCGCTAGTAATTGAAGACGATGGCTGATGTCCCAATAATAGAATATTAACGCTCATGCTGAGGACGGTTAGTAATTATGTGAACTGGAAGGAAGCTAGCCATAACCTTAGAGGAATAGCAAACTGAGAAGCTTGTAACATACCCTTCGAAGCATGCGCTCCAGGGACATTAAGTATGCCCATAGTTATCATCTCAAGCACACCATTGTCAAACTGAAAAACTGTTTTCCACCACTGTCTTACCTCAATGGCCGCCAATGGGTCCATTTCTAGATCAGACAGAGAACATCCATTGGTCTAAACACCTTCTTGCCATGGTCCCCTAGCTTAAGATCCTTGGGACCAATGCGATCAATGATACCAGCGCGTTCAAGCCCGAAACCGCCCGAACCTAGGAATTGCGCAAAGAAAGTCCGAGAAGAGAATTAGCAGATGTTCGTTGAATAAAAGAGCATTGATGTCCACACCCGAAGCTTGCACGTCGAATTCGACATCCCCCAGGGCTGGGGCTTGTTGACTCTCCCAGCGTAGAGCATCCAGTCTTCCTGGCGAACGTGAAACCTCTCCAACATGTCCACAATCTTCTCTGAAGATGGTCAGATGTGATCGACTTCGTAAGTTGAGAAGTCTATCAGAATCTTGGAACAGAGAGTATGGGATATGCTAAGACCCTTCCCAAAACGTTGGTAGGGACGATGAACCCGTGACAAATATGTGACCCAGAAAGTTTCAACGCCCTTCACCTTGGTCGCCAAGGTCTTAGAAGATTCAAACTCATCTTCATCTAGATTTAAAAGGATGGTTGTTCTCTTGTCCATCAGGAATAGACAAGTCCAAAAAGACTGATCGTTGGACGAAATACCCCTTGCTTTCGAGCCTTGAGTAGAGAGTAGTTACACTTTCAGTCTTGTAGTCTGAAACAGTGAGAAGTGTGGCTTGTCCCTTTCTCTACAGTCATCAGTAGCTGGCCTTGGGACGATCATGACATTTAGATGATGGGGTTCGGTCGAGTTAAGAATCGCTGCATCTGGCATACGGAAGCCTGCAGCTCTCGTTCCCAACGCTGAATTCTGATATACAGCTCATCAGGTCGACTGTCCGCCTCACCATACCGCCAGCCTGCAAGAGTCGCTTATTGACTTGGATGTAGTCGGGACGTGGAAATCCAGGCCCGAGGTTCAAGCCTTACCTGGCCATGGACTCGAAGCAGCGACGGGAATCAACCTTACAAATATATGGAACCTTGCTATTGGAATCTCTGAAGCCCTCTCTATATGACCTGGCTTCACCAAAACAATGATTTGTCCATCCAGCTCCATTGTAAGATCCAACGGTGAGCACCCACCATTCGCTATCGAGAGAGTTAGTCAAGCGCTTGCGGCAAAGTACAGTCGTAATGTCCACGCACTTACCTTCGTTTAAAACCAAAGCCATGCTGACCACGACGTTGCGTAACTTGAAAGCTTCATGCATATGGATAACCTGTCACACTGCTTCGTCAATCATACCACCATAACCAGAAAAGAGGAAGACAATATCATCACCAACTTTGTGGTCGCAGATCCTAGGCGCATTGTACAGTTGGAGAAGTTTACGGAAATGCATGTCAAAGTCCAGGCTCTCTGCGACTCGAAGGCCCAGAAGGTCATGATGCTTGTATCCTTCGACACCGCCAATTCTTGCTGAACGTCGACTAATACCAGTAGCTCTTGGAAATACTGCAAGGGTAGCTTGATAGCTCCGGCAGAATGGAACCCTGGGCGATGACCTTGGTTAAGCTGATATGAGCATTGAGGGTGTGAAGCCTTCCTATAGCCGTCAAGAAAGACTCTACGTCTGTATTAGCCTAGTAGTAGCGGGAGGCAAAGTCTGACGCTTCGGTGAGCAGCTCACATTTGACTCTACTGAAGAACAGCTTCGTGAGGTTCTTGAAGCAACAGGGGATATGACAAACTGCGGATTGCATCAAGAATAGCGTGGACGTTGGTACCGCCGATGCCAAAGGAGTTGACACTGACACCCTCATGTTTGGTTTCGGCCTATGTTGGTTGCCGGCTCCGTAGGAACAGACAGTTGGCAAGAGTCACACGGAATATTAGTATTGAGCTCCTTGAACTTGATGTTAAGAGGGATTGTGTGGTTTTCCAAAGTTAGAAGTGTTTTGATTAATGATGTAAGGCCCGCAGCTCCCTCGGAGCGGGCGAGATTTGGCTCGACAGATCCGATCATGACACCACCAGAAGGGCCAAAGAATCGCACAACATGTGCCGAACGATATATCCTGGCCGTCTAGAGGTGACAGTGGTTACAAACAGAAGCCTCTCGCCGATCAAGCGGCAGATTGAGATGCAGCCAGCCTCGGGTATGGCGGCAGGATAAACGAACAGCTTCTCAACATCTAGGAAGTAGATCATTGGTCGGTATATTACGAGGAATAATTCAACATGCCTTTTTCAACATAATTTGTTGAGTGAATGATGTGAAACGACAATAATGGAATTCTCACAACCACAGCTTCACCATCACATATACAAATTCGAGCCTTGAATGGACAGGTAGTTAATAATGTATATATAGTGGTCGATAGGATGCTCTATAGGCAAACCGTTACATCTCGGGTAAGGTGACTGCTTGTTGTCCTTCCCTTGAATATCCCCGCTCAACCACTAACACTTGAAGTTACACTTGACATGAGGATGATCATCAGGGCAGGTGCACGTGATATACAAGACGTGGTTCTTGCATGTCCCCCACACACATTCTCCAGCGTCGTTAGTGCAACCGGTGTGGCTACTGAGCTGGAATGGTTGACACTTCTTTGTGCTATCGGCAGCTACAAGGCCTACAGTAAAGAGGCCAGCAAGAAGTGGAAACAGCTGCATGATTGAATTCCTAGTTCATTGATGAGACGATAAATAAAGAGTAGTGAAGTATAGGTATCTTACCTGAAGTGGTGAATGAGTTTGAAGTGGATCAGTCCGTGGTGAATGAGTGTGAGTATGAGTAGTTGTGCAGAAGAAGATTTGTTGGCTATATATATAAATATTTATCTTTGTAAAGTTTCAAGGAGACATCACTAGATTGAGTGTTAGAGCCAAGGAACAATATGAGAATACGAGATGAATGTATCTATTAGATGATCAATACAGGGACAGCCCCGGGGTCTAAACACAGTACCACGGCGGGCCAATGCGGCAATGGTGAGTATGACTTTGATCCGAACAGCTCAACTGTGGCGACGCAAGGTCATCTTCTGATAACTCTACAGCTGGAATGAAAAGCAAATATAGGCGTTCTCGAATTCGATAAGAAAGCTCTTTGTCTGCAAGAATGGCTTTAGAAATGAGCGGTAGCTACCTGAGCCCAGATTATACAGTAGTCCCATAACTTGTTTGGCCACCGATGCTAAAACAGCATATTAATTTCTCATAAACATACTCAGAGTGGCAGGTTGTATTAGGTATATTGAGTTTAGTCAAAAGTGCAAATATACAGGCCCAGTCTAGGTTTACATGGTCTTCCAAGCCTCTAGTCTTTTATACTAGTATTAACCCAGCAGGTTCAATTTCGACTGGAGAGCTACGGTTGTACCCTACAGCACTAAAGTCCCTCACCGTTAACAAGATAGTGATATGCGCAATATGAAGCCACTCCCGGATTAGTGAGGATATCGTAGGTTGACGACCCAGGCATATATAGTTTCAATTCAGACCAGATACCTGCACATCGATGCGCAAGCAAGGCTCATGAAGCTGGATGCAATATGTCAGCTGAGACTATATTGTTCACCAGGTATCTGTAATATTCATAGTCAATCTCCGTTGCTTCTTCAGCCTAATCTACTTCAGATTACGTGAAGAAAGCGATAAAATGTCTGTCTGCTCATGTGCCGAGTAGATTGAAATTGTTAGATTAAGAATTGAACAGACTATATTATTTCCTATACCCACATAGTAACAGTTATATAGATATATTTCGAATATAATGCAAGCACCTCCACTTCCAGTTTTAAGACTAAGGCGGCATAGGTCTTGCGCTGTCGCTGCTGCGATAATACCTAGTTTCGAGAATGAGTGTACATACCTGCTACGGGTTCTGTGAAGTCAGGATGTGTTCGCATTGACTTAATCTCCCATGTCCTGTCCGGCAGTTTCTTTAAGTTTTGATGCTCCAATAGTAGCGGCTCAGCTGTTTTTCCATGCACTAGGTACATACTGTACACAGGCTGTTAGTTCAGGCCGTTGTAGATCGCCTAAACCAAAAACGATGGTACTAGGTGGTACGGTTTTGACCATGCCGGTAGGAGGGAAGAACCTAGTCCCGCCAATTCCCGTAATCGCGTACTTGTACTCCCCAAGATTATCTCCAATGACGTCAAACATAATGGCTTTATATATTGCGTCCTATGTATAACCAAAGACTGTTTATCGTTATACTGCCTTCTTATAGGGATATTATGACATGATATCGTGAGAGAGGTATCGATTGGCCTTAATAAAGTAGCCCAAGGGTAAAGAAGTTACAAGTTATTAGTCGTCTATACGCAGACATGCCCAAGCTAAAAGACACATATCTTCTTACATAGGTGCGACTTTGCATATCACGCGGGATGTTTTATCTACTGAAAAGCTATTGACCTTTCAGAATAAGAGTCTTATCAGGAGCAGAGGGATCGAGAGACGAAAGACCCAATAGCAAGAGATTACTAAGTCAGGCGATAATTAAGATTAAACGCTTTACGTAGTACATATGAGTATCGGTTCCAGACTAATAACTTCCGCGACGATTAAGCGAAATATTGCAGTACTGTTCACCTCGTTATGCCCTAGAAGGACATCTGAGATTCAACATCCCATGTGCATATAACGAGGTGGTAAATATCGACCTCTTCTAACCATTCCACAGCCTCGGAACTCAAGGCGTAGTTTTAGTCATCTAAGAGATTAGTACTACCCAAAGTTTGGATGATCTAACCCGCTGCCTATAAACGTGCCAGGGATACTGAGCTCAAGTCTGCAAGACTTTTAGACCAGATACCAAATTTCAGGTCTTTATCCGTGGTTTCGTAGGCAATCGTGGGGAAAGTTCATTTATAAAGGTTTTCTGGAGCGATAGGTTGCCACAAACCCATTTATTATAACTTGAATATATACACTGATGACCCTTAGGTACAATCAGAAACCAATTCTTCAACTTCATCATCTTCAAGTGGCAAATGCGCAATTATATCTTTGAGCGCCTACCATTTTAATCCATCTGCACCTGTCCCCTGTGCGTCTTGTTTGATCCTTCCCACACAAAGTTCGTTTTTCTGTCTGACTTCCGGCTCCTAGTGCTTCGATAGCCAACTGGAACTTAAAGTAAAGCAAATAGCCATCTTCTTATAGCACGCCGATGAGGATCGTGCATCACAAAGATACACCTCAACATTGGGGGTGATACCATCATATCAAGTCGACTTCAAAAAGCCAGTGTCGTTCTTGCCTTGTGGATCTTGAAAAAGTCTTGTAGATCGCTTATCGCTACCTCGTGGGAAGACACGCAGAATTGGCCAAAGCGCTGATGTAAAGGATGGATATAGTGAACGCCTTTTCTAGCTAGGATGTATCATTTGAGGACAAGGTAAGTGAAGTGAGTGCACCAGGGTCAGGTACAGGTCGCGTGAGGGCAGTTATCGCGGTATAGATTACCATAGCGAGGAGGATACTAGTCAAGAATGGCACATCGAAATAACTGACTAGCATTATGTTGAGGATGCCAAATAAGAACAGATCTAACCACAACGCCTTATCAGGTCGATTCTCAGGGAAGCCAGCATCTTATAGCTAGTCAATATCTCGTTGAACTTTTCGATCTTGGTCACATGGAAGCGCCATCATCAATGTCCTAAGAACATGGATGAATACTGGAACAAAGTGACTTCTGCCAGGTTCAAAAACCGGTTTTCGGTCACCCGATGGGTATTCGAGGATAGGAAGCGCTGCAAGCTGCATTTTACACCCGATAGAATTGCCCGGTCCTATTACGCGTTAACCACTGCTGAACATATAACTTGAACATAACACCGCCCCAGCATGGTAAATCGACCCAGTCCGTGTTTGGAAGATAAATATAATCAATGGATCCCAGGTGATACCTCAGAGGCCGCTTGATGGTTAGAAACGGTAGGAGACTTTGCTACCTAACAGCTTTCGCTTTCTGAAAAAACGAAAGCTTGTGGCCATTGCTGGAAATGCGCGGGTGTACAATCATGAGAGGATGGCAATACAGCAGTCTTAAATATGATACCACGGATATGGAGCTTGTACTTTAGGGTGCCGTATTTTATATTGAAGTACAGGGATACTCGGCCTATCTATATTGCATGCCTCCGAGTGCTCTCTATCGATTCATCAGCACGTCGCCAAATCACTCTTCAGAACCTTTATATCAGCGTTCTTGCCGATGTTACTGAGTGCCTTCGAATTCCTCTTGAACAACAAGTCCATCAACCCAATCATGAGGTCGTTCGCCGCCTTCTCAACTTTCCTTCCGCCGAGCGTCCCAAATGTCTCGTCTACCATGGGTTGTGACTTGGGAGGAACCTTGAACTGCGTCAAAAGCAAAGGCATGTCTGTGAACGCATAGTGGTGCGTTTTCTTTACTACCACTTCCATCTTTGCTGCGTCAATCTTCTTGTAGAATGCATTCCAACCTTCAACGGGCTCAGATGTCAAATTGGTACCGACTTGCACGAACGGTGTGCCAGTAAGGCCGATTTCGTTCACAGATCCGTAGATTGGGCCGTCAAAGTTGAGACCACCCAAGACACGACGGTCACGCATCCCTGTGGTGGCAGCAGTTGATCCGCCGAACGAGTGGCCGTAGGCAGCAACCTCGCGAGGGTTGAAGGTGCCTGGGAACCCTTTGAAGACAGACTCAACAAGAGTATCGTTGCAAAGCTGAGAAATAAGGAAGGACTCATCCTTTGACCGGGTCTAGTCGCCATGTTAGCCCATCTGTTCAACCAATCCACATGTTGCTTAGCGTAAACCTACCTCGAGTTGTCGAAATGTTGTGTTCATATTGTCCGGAAAGCTGGCATTTTGTGCCGCGCTGCCATCAGGAAACTCAACCACGAAGGCTTCGTAGGTATGATCAACGGTCAAGATAATATACCCATGGCTTGCCAATGATCTTGCCATCGCGCCATAGACCAGTCTCGTGCCTTGTGCACCTGGCGAGAAGATAGCCACGGGATACGTCTTCTTGGACTTGTGGAATCTCTTAGGACTGACAGTTGAGATGTTGCAAACCTCCATCTCGAACTTCTCGAGTATTCCTTTAGGAAGGCCCAGAGTCTCTCCCACTTGGCTATACACACTTGCTGTGATAGACGGCATGTACGGTACACGCTCAGACTTGCAGCCGTATTGAGCGTCGATGGGGAGATATGCAGACACCATAAAGCGGCGTTTGGTATTGGGCTTAGGTGCAAAGGTGTCAACGCGGTTTGAGTCGATGAGCTCAAAGTGCTTGACGGCAACTGAGTAGGGACCTGGAGGCGATGGAACAAGAAGGGCCTGTGTGGCCCCGAAAAATGCGAAAAGGGTAAGAAAATGCATTTTGCGTAACGTCGTGTCGTTGAAGATGCTTGGCTGGGGAAGAAAACCAAATAATGGTGCAGATAGTTGTTCTATTTATTCAAATGATCCTACACTCTGCTGTAAGCTACGTCATTTAATTTATTCCCATATGTACCAAAAGACCGAACAATGTCGATGTTACCATAATCTGGTTTAAGCCTCGTTATGCTGCTCAGCCAGAATCCGAACTCCGAAATCGATGAGTTAGTTATCGAGCGGCCCATTAGTTACTATTACGGTTAAGATCGACCTATGAATAGCTGCGGATAAGGCTCCGCCACACAACATGACACGCTAAAAGGACGGAGTTCAGATCTCAGATTTTAGACCTGGTAATTTGCTTCTGAAGGATTGCGCTAATACTAAAACTCAAAGACCGAGCCACCTGAGAGTCTGAGATCTACGTAGCTTCGTAATTCGGTTGTGAGAAAAACCGAAATACTCGAGAAACTGAGGATTCACCAATTGCGGTTATTATTCCAAGACTTCCACCTCTAATTTTCAAGACATTGAACCTAAAATGGCTAAGCTGGTACTGCCAAAAAGCAGTATCATATTTGAAAGTTGTGATATCTCCTACTCTTACTTCTTTATCTGGACTCTGTTTACTTTAACGAGTGATGAACTGTGCAGGATTAGTGATATGCCCAACCCGAGTGGCTGGTCACAGAGAGCTGGGTTGAAGGAGAATGGATCATACCATTATTGAATCATTTACAGGGACTGGTGCATCCAGGATGTGTACAGAAAACAGGTTTTGAAGATGGAGGCCAATAGCGGTGCCAGTAATAATAGGGATGTGCCCATGCCGCACCTCATACATGCAGCTAAGGATGCATCCAATTGATGCAGCGCATAAGAAGTTCAGTTTGTCTTGCTTGCAATTAAGGACCTCCGTCGTGAACTGGCGCAGTCACCAAGCCATCCAAAATGTTGAGTAGCCAGGATTAGTGAGTCACCGTGCTTTATTTTTCCTGGTGGTGCGAGCGCGTTTCGTGATGGCTGGCCACATACACAAAGCAGGGGAGAATGGGAGAGGTAACTTGGACAGATGAAAGCATTTGAACTAGCATCTTATATCTAGCATAGGTTATAATACAGAAGGCGGTACAGAGCAAAGGGATTTGATCACGTTAGACGATAAAACAGCCATGGAAACCCATAAAACTTTAGGTTGCGTTCCATATGTCCATTGTGGCGTCGAGAAGCGAGGGAGCGTCATGGCCAATCTTAGCCACGCCCTAAACAAGGGGCCCTGAGCACTTCATGGTCTAGTCGATACATAGTGAATTTATAGTTACTAATTCATGACTTTCCTTCACGATTGTAATATCGACCGAGAAGAGGGAGAATCCATCCCGTTCTCTAGATGCCTCGGTTCAGCTCGGAGTGAATCTAGAGTAACTAAGCTAACTAAGCGATCCAATCAATTGACTCAGTATGAAAACTCCGAGTCTCGACAGGGCGTACTAGTTCTGGAACTGAACGCCATGCAAGACAGTCTAGGATAATTGTGGTAATAATCACACAAAACAACAAGAATCAACCAGTGAGGACAAATGCCAAGAGCGCCTCACCGTCATGGATGCTTTCAGCTTCATCAACTACCAGGTATAAATCCAAGCCTGGGCCGTGAGTTCACGATCTAAAGTAAGAAACTCCTTCTATCACTATGCCTCTCCCCAATGAACCTGTCAACATCACGGGGGGTTGCTCTTGTGGCGCCATCCGGTATCGCATCGCTGTTCCAGCCTTAGAGCAACGCCCACTCAACCCAATGTCCCCTCCATTCCTCGGAATTCGACTTCCAGGGGCCATGACATGCCACTGTAACGATTGCCGCAGGGCAACCGGCTCGTTCCTCACTACTGGTGTTGCCGACATTCCCGCGCCTATGCTGACCGTGTCCGCCATGACGCCCTCCTCGGAGACGAATATTATATCTGGTCGTATCTTAGATGTCATGGCAGATGATTACGATGCTAAGAAGGCTGATGCTGAGCGACCTCCCTACGTGCCAGCAACCCAGGCTCTTCGCGCATCAGGCGAGAGCAATACTTGGCTACGCTTCTTCCATTCCAAGCAGTGCAATTCCGACATGTCGCGCAGCTTCTGTGGACGTTGCGGAACTCAACTATGCTATCATTTCAAACTGGAGCCTGAATTTTGCTTCGATGGCAGATTACCTCAGGGCTGGCAAGACTCTTTCCATCTGTACCTCGGATCTCTTGACCGCGAGTTCCTTGAGAAAGACTGGTTCAACCCCAGTAGTGAGGGCATGTTCAAATATGGCACACCTCTCAGTCGATGCGTTTCTGCTACGGCCAAGGTGTTGAAAGATTTGCCCAAGATGCAGGCGTTTGTTGGCGAAGTGACTGAGGCGGAGCTGGAAGCGTTGAGGTCCTAGATTGGTTACGAGAAGCGCAAGCCTTTCACCAGACGGTGCATGCGGGGTTTGTTGAAGAGGCTGTTGGGGTCGGACTTCTGTTTTTTGAGTACTTGTCGATAGACACCACTCTAGATAATACTTAAGCCTACCAATCCGTTTTGCCTATTCCTCGGTTCCTGAGTAATATTTTCGTAAGGACTAATATTTGGAGAATGTGTGAGAAATTGCCAGCAAGTGCATCGTGCATAATGCCTAAACTGTATATATATATAGAGCTTCCCTTTGACGTGTCACCTTGGCTAATTTCGATTTTAGATTGAGAAAAGAAACTCACCCCGAGCGAGTTATAAGGGATTATTACCCGGTCATAAACCTTACCACGGCATGACGTGAAGTGTAACCAGACGAGACCAGGGATAAGCTTTGCAATGGGTAAGTCTGACTCACCCGGATCCTATACGCGGCCCGAGCATCATGAATATGTGTCATTCAACTTTTATTTTATTCCTTATATATTAACCCCAGACTCGTCAAAATTCGTGTTCTGCAAGCTCGACAACGATGACACCCGAGGAATCCATTTCGATAATCAAGGCCGACCTGGCAGAGGTCTTGCACTCTCAAATCATCGATGATGTGATACTAAAAGAGAAGCGACCGCTGCAAGTCTACTGGGGCACTGCCACGACCGGAAAGCCGTAAGTCTAGACATCTGCAATTCCTAACATCAGCTTTGGGCTAACATTTTACTTACAGCCACTGCGGCTACTTTGTTCCAATGGTGAAGATTGCCGAGCTTCTCCACGCCGGATGTCATGTCAAGATTCTCCTGGCCGACGTTCATGCCCGCCTCGACGATATGAGGATTCCACACGAGCTAATCGCCTATCGCTGCAAATACTACCAGCTCATTCTAACCAGTTCACTTAAATCCATTGGAGTCGACATTGCCAGGCTTGAGTTCGTCGTAGGCAGCTCGTTCCAGTGGAACAAGGAGTACACCATGGACTGTCGAGAACTGGAAGGGATGACGAGAGTTTCGGCTGCACGCAAGGCTGGGTCTGAAGTAGTGAAGCAAGCAGATGATGCCTTCGTAAGCGGCTTGACCTACCCGATCATGCAGGCACTCGACGAACAGTACCTTGGTGCAGATTGTCAGCTTGGAGGAGTTGATCAACGCAAGATCTTCACCTTCGCCTCGGAGAATCTGCCTAGGCTGGGATACAAGAAGCGAGCACACTTGATGAATCCCATGGTTCCCGGTCTCGGAGAAGCGCAGAAGATGAGCTCAAGTGATCCAAACTCCAAAATAAATCTCCTCGCCACGTCAAAAGAGGTTACCAAGAAGATCAACAAGGCTGTATGCGCTCCGAGAAAGATTGAAGGAAACGGCGTGATTGCCTTCATTGAGCATGTCATCTTTCGGGTTCAAGCTCTCAAGTCAGATTGTAGCCCGGGATTCACTGTCGAGCAAGGTGATGCCGAGCCGCTTGTTTACAAGGACATCTCGAAGTTCAAGAGAGATTACGAGAGTGATATCTTGACTCCACAAAAGATCAAGCCCGCGTTGATCAAGGCCCTGGATGAGCTTCTAGAGCCGATACGAAGAGACTTTGAAGCATCTGAAGAGTGGCAACGAGTTGCTTCCCTGGGATACCCAACTGATGAGGGACATGGGAAGACGCACAAGGAGAAGAAGAGGGGTGATTGTCCACGAAAGCACCGGTAAATGCCATATTCTACCTGCACTGGATTGAATGATGAGCTATGCATTCAGAATGATGCGTATAATGAATTGTTGGCTTATTAGGTAGAGATTATGATCTTCTGGTCATGGCTTGTACATGATCCCTAACGTATAAGAGGAAGAGCGATTCTATATAGGCCACCATGACTGATCTGGATGGAAGGTTAGATCAGGAGACCCGGAATCAAGATAAAGCAATACCCTTTTACTGTCTAACATACTTTATTAAGCTTGTGCTGGGTCAGCTTGGGGCACGACTCACTAGCTATCAAAGGTGGTTGTTAGAATATAGCTCTTTAATACATTTCACTCATCCTTGCCAAGTACATTAACCTTTAATACTTTGCACTGACCCAACTAAATATTGTCGGTCCTCCTCTTAAAACTCCATAAAATGATGGTTTTGTGGTATCAAGTTCCACTACTTTAAAAAGGCCTAAGAGAATTCAGAGTCAAACACTTGAGCTCCTAGTGCACCCAAGAGGCCTCACTCTCTGAACTCCGAATGACCCCATTTCAACCAAAGCAGTCGCCGGTGTTGGCATAATTATGTTAGCATTGCCGTGATTACTGGGAAGGTTGTCTTATGTTTCCAATCCAGTCAAATGCGATAAGTTCGTCTTCACAGAGCTCAAGCGTTTCGACTTGGCAGATGGGACCTTGTTGCTTTGTTTCGACCCTCTTCAATTGGAGTTTTGTGGGCTCCGCTGCATTGGTATTTGAAGGTCAGGCAAATTTTGTCTTCATATCCGAACTTGCTTCCATTTCCTTGCCGCGGCCTCCTGAGACAGCCTCCTCCTCGGTTTGCCATTTCCAACCTTTCTCTGCCATGCGTGCAAAAGTCCTCGGCTTATCCTCATATAGAGGCTCCTAGGAACTTTCTGGATAGGCGACTTCGCTCCTGGATTCTTTAGTGTGGGCTCAGGCTTGATCGTCCCATTCAAGACAGTCCGTACATTAATCTGGAAGCTGAAGAGGCATATTTCAAGAGCACCTGACACACTCGTGCAAGACCGCGGCCATATCTATTCCCAGGAATTGCCGGAGTCAACAAAAGAAGTGACAAGATCAATGCGCTCTTCAGGTTCAACGTGGAAAGACTTGATCTTTGTGCTGAAGCGCTTTCCAGTTCCATGTGTTTCGTCGTAGAAACGCAGGATCTGACGGACCTCGAGGCGGGGGTACTTTTCATGCACCAACATTGTTATGACTGGAATGGGGTTGTTGATAGTAAATGTGTTGGTGAAATATTGGATTCGATAGTAGATGTGACTCTGCTCGAAGGTTAGTGGGGTCAGGATAACGAGAGGATGTGGTCTTGTGCTTCTGAAACTGGAGGGGAAGCTGGTTTTCTATACTCTGGGTAAGAGGATCAATGCTTGCTATGCGCATCCTAAATGCTAAATCTAACTATACGGCTTGTAGGAATATCACCGACTGGAGGTTAGTATAGATGACTGTAATATAAATATATCTTTTGCCCACTAAACGTCAACATGTAGATGCAGATATGGGAGACAGTGGGAGGACTGATCAAGGTCGACTCACTGCACAATCAGACAGAAGTCTACCGTGCGTTGATTTACGGTTACTGGTATCAAGAATGATTCAGGTTATTGGCACAGACAAATCAAAGGTCACAGTCATAATGGAAGCAAAGTTTAAAGCCAAAACAGTTATTAATGAGACTCTATGCAGTAAATGCTAGATGCTATGTAAAGAATCCCTCGCGCAACGACTAACTCTCTGCCCCTCCACCAATCATCCATTATTTACAAAATTCACCAACGACAAGAAGATTATACGCAAACGTAAAACATGAGGGGGTTGTTCTGTTCAGCCAATGTCTTGACTCGAGTCACTTAAGCCTTGGGCTTGTAGCACTTCTTGGACTTGGAGCTCCACTCAGGAGCCTCAGCAGGACAAGCGCAAGTGCCGTCAGTAAAGGTCTGACCGGTCTTGTAGCAGACACACTTGCCAGTGCGCTTGTCGAGCTTGGCATCATCACCACAGTCGATCTGGCACTTGCCGCCAATCCACTTCTCGGGGGCCTCGCAAGCACAGCTCTTGTCAGAGCTAGTGAAGACCTGTCCCTTCTTGTCGCAGACGCAGGCGTTCTGGCGGTAGTTGTAAGAGGCGTGGTCACCGCAGTCGAGAACGCACTGGCTGCCGTCCCAGATGGGTCGCTTGGAAGGGCATGCGCAAGAGGGAGGAGAGTCGGTGAAAAGCTGGCCTCGCTTCTCGCAGACGCAGTCGCGGCGGCTCTTGTCCCAGTTGGCGGTCTTGCCGCAGTCCTTGTGGCAAGATCCATCAGACCAGACGAGGGGTACGTCACAGGCGCAAGTCTTGCCCTCGCTGGTGTAGGTCTGGCCGTTCTTCTTGCAGACACAGGCGGACTTAGTGCCAGACTTGCCGTTCCAATTGGCCTGGGTACCGCAGTCGGGGATACAGGCTCCCTTGAAAGGCTTGTACTTGGGGGTGTCGCAGGGGCAAGTGAGCGTATCCTTGTCGAACTTGGTTCCGGTGGCGAGGTTGCAGGTACAGTCGTTTCCGTCAGTGTTGAGCTTGGCCTCGGTGCCACAGTTGATGATACACTTGTTCTTGGCTTCGTTGAGCATGAGCTTGAACTTGTCGGCGTTCTTTTCGGGGCAGCCACAGGTGTTGTCGTCTTTCCACTCAGAGCCTTCAATGACGGGAGTGCAGTCGCAGGTGTAACCCTTGTCCTTGGTCTCATCCTTATTGAAGGTGGCACCGGCAGGGCACTTGTCAGTGCACTTGTTGGCACCAGAGAGGACCTCCTGCGAATCCTTGCACTCACACTTGGGACCGGTAGATGCGGTGGCCCTGGTGAAGTCCTCACCAGTGTTGGGGCAGTCGCAAGTCCACTTGTCACCAGCGTGTTCACCGTCGTTGTTGTAGGTAGCACCGGCAGGGCACTTGTCAGTGCACTTGTTGGCACCAGAGAGGAGCTCCTGCGAAGCCTTGCACTCACACTTGGGGCCGGTAGAGTCGGTGGCCTTGGTGAATTCCTCACCAGTGTTAGGGCAGTCGCAAGTCCACTTGTCACCAGCGTGTTCACCGTCGTCGTTGAAGGTAGCACCAGCGGGGCACTTGTCCTTGCAGACACCACCATCGAGATACTTTGTCTTGTCCGAGCACTTGCACTCGGGCACGTCGTTAGGTCCATCCTTGACGAACTCAGTTTCGCGGTTGGTGCACTTGGGTTCACACTCGCCTGTCTGCGTGTTCATCTTCTCGGAGGGGAGGGTACACTGGCAGACAGGGCCGTCAGCGCCATCAGAGACGAACTCGGTACGGTCCTTAGGACACTTCTTAACATCACACTTGCCACCGCTGAACTTGTACTCCTTGGCTTTGCAAGTGCAAATGTACCCGTCCTCGTTGTCGGCCTCGCTGAAGTCGGTGATTTCCAAGGGGCACAGCTCAACGCATGACTTGCTTGACTCAACCCACTTCTGTGACTTTTTGGGGCAGACGCAGGAGTAGTCGCTGCCCTGGCCAGGGGTGTAGGTGGCATCAGGGCATT
The DNA here is from genome assembly GCA_013623715.1 of Fusarium verrucosum. Classification (NCBI taxonomy): domain Eukaryota; kingdom Fungi; phylum Ascomycota; class Sordariomycetes; order Hypocreales; family Nectriaceae; genus Fusarium; species Fusarium verrucosum. Next base: position 4,976 of record JABFFJ010000435.1, on the reverse strand, counting down.
TGTCAACGCAAGCAGTCTTATCGTCAAATTGACTGTCCTTTTCGCAGGCACAGGCCTTGTTGGAGTACTTGAGATAGCTTGACTTGCACTGACACATGTGCTTCTTGGCGTTGCCGTTGTACTTGTAATCGGCATCAGGGCCACAGTCGGTCACACAAATGCCACCAGACTCCTTGTAGCCAGAGTCGCAGGCGCAGGCCTTGCCAGTGCCGTCAAGGGATGAATTCGGGACATAGCAGGCGCATTTGTTCTTGCCAAAGGGTATCGCCCACTTGCCACAGCCGAAGGCGCGAGCAGAGAGGCCGCCCTCTGCAGCCTGGGGCTGAGAGGTGGCGGCGACTGACCCGAGGGTCAAGAGGAGATTGAGAGTCAGAGACTTGAGCATTGTGACTCAGAGGAGAAGAAGGGCAAACAGATAAAGAATGAATGGACTTGTTGTCTTGTAATCAGCTGTTGAGAGAAAGCTGGTTAAGTGCCTGGGAAAGATTGATTCTGGAGGGAGATATCACAAGGCTTTATACATCATCAGACTCAGCATCATTGCGAGGTAGGAATCACTAGTTCCCCATAGTTCTTCTGTTTCTGAACGCCTCTTTCTCTCCTGGACACAAACAAATCTCACCGTCAACAGCTTTTCATGATCTAGGCCTCGCTAAACTCATCGCCAAACCAATATCACGGTGGCTGAGCCACTTTGGGACGAAATCCCCTAACATCTCCTTTTCCAGCCCTTTGGTGGCGCACAATGATTGCATGAATTATGGTTAAGGGGTTTAAGCAGAAGCCTCACCGACGAAAACGTCTCAATGGGGATAGGCTCCAAAAAACGCCGCAGTTCTTTTTTCTAGCGACGACTCGACCGCCAACACGTAAAGGGGACTAATAAGGTTGAGCTAAACTAAACGGTCAGGGGATGTCGCCGTCACAGTGGCTGGCGTAGAAAACGCCACTTCTTCTCATTGGGTTGTGAAGCGAGCGAGGTTTGCTTCTTTGTCAGAGAATGGATGAGCTGAGGTCGTTGGCGTGGAATATCAACAAACCGTCCTGCGCTTTTTTCTGACTATTGAAATCCAGGCCCAAGTTTCTTTTTGAAGTTATTCAGCTTCAATATGCTGTTTGCATAGGCTGAATATTGAGTGGAAATTACTAGCAGCTCTACGAGTCAATGGAGCAGTAAGTCGAGACCTATGCCATTATTCGGGATATCAGCAATTTTCAAAAATATCTCTTTGTCGAGTCATATAGGTATACAAGCTCTGCAGCATGGAGATATCACACTGGTTGAAAACAATTGATGGACATGATAATCAAGTACACCAGATGATCTACCTGACTCTAGCACCTAGTCTCTGCGCGATAACCGAGAACCAATACCTGATACTAATCCTAACCTGTAGCACAGATCCTCCCATCAGCTCGCCACAGTTCATATGAAGTGTCAACACTTTACTCAAACTGAGCATCGACGAATATTGGCGCCAATACCATTTTTCAGCGGATACCCATGTCCACGCCCATGCATTTTTGCTAGTGTCGATATACCCCTGCATATATGGAGAACCGAGAGACAGGTAAGCTATTGCTTGCCGAGACACTGGGGACGCAAGACAAACCGTCAAGTTCTATTTTTGATCCGGGCAGCTGGTACTGATTGAGACAGTGTTGCGGGTAGTGACTGTAAATGATTAATTCTTCAACCAAGCCCCGATTATTCTCCTTTTCCCTTTCATTTTTCCCCTATCCGCTACTTTCTCGAAGACGTCCACGCCACACAATCAATCGACTACTACCTAGGTAGTCCATCAATAGCCGCGGACACCATCGTAAATGGAAAGGTGGTGTTGCAGGGGGAAATTACAGGGGATCAACAACCCACTAGGTCTAGACTCACGGGCGTGGCGTCTCGGGCTGTCGCTGCGAGTCGCCGTGCCTTCTGATGGCATAAGGTTTGCGCTTGGATTTTCCAAATTATGCATCTTTACCACTGTTAAGCTTAGTTATAGCCTTACTGAGAACCGATGAAACTGGGTTTTTCCATGACGACAAGATGTAGCAAAATGATACCATTGACAATTTAAATCACTTAAAATAGACATATATACAAGTAGACGTGTTTTGGCCAGTGTAATCATTTTCTCTATGCAATAACCTATTGTCGTCTCCCAGACTCAACACTCATCTCCGGATTGTTCTGTCCCATAACTACATAGATAGGATCATGTGTCAATCAACCTCGCCTGGGCGGCTGACACTACTGAGCTGTTCAATAGGCAATTCAATAGATCCAAAATATATAACTGAGCTATTTGCTTTAAACATGACGCCAACGGCTATGAACGTGGTACCTCTTAGTTCTTCGAGCACAGATATTAGTTACGCGAGGGCGACCAGGCAGCCACACAGCCTCAAAGCGGAACTTATGCGTTGTCTCTTTGCGAAGCTCATACTGAGACGGGAGATCGCGGCCATGAACTCGGACTTTAGATCAATGTAGTTCGTGAGTTGGCAATCTCCACTGATAAACACCATATATTCAAACACAAACTTTGACTATTGGTTGTTAATATGCCGTGCTTGCTGTACCAGTACCTACACTAAACTTGTATTAATTCAATGGCGCTATGCCATCCACCTAGTCATCCTTGCCTCCTCCGTCACTATCATAATGTCTCACGTTGTCGTTTCAAGCTCTAGATCTTGCTTGGCAATATGCTGTATGAGATTTCTTTTGTGGTCTGGACTGGTGTTATGTCCCTGACTAATTCAGCACTAGCTTTGTATCTAGGGGTGAAATTGCCGCGGTCCCAACTGGGGCATCAACTCCAAATGAAATTGCAGAGGCATATTCTCGCAGTACTCCGTCCAGAGCCCTCTAGGGCTAGTCACAAGTGGCTTAATGGAAAATGCAACAATTGGTTAGACATCGGCCTCCGCCAACAGCCGGATATTAAGTTTGCTTCCCGTCACGGACGTTGAAACGTGAACAAGGACTCCGCTGGTTCACAAAAACGCCACAGCAGCTAAACAACGCCACGTGGAAGCGTCGGGTGACTTGTACCAGCCGTCATTGGGAGGCATCGAGGAATCAATTGTCTGGTGGAAATTTGAGGTAAACAGAGGGCTTTTCCAATGGTCTTGGCAGCGCTTTATTCTGCCTGCCACGGAGCCTTCGGTCCTTATATTCATATCCTCAAAAGATTCAGTATAATACATAGCCATCGGATGAAACTCCTCTAGTTATTTAGAAGATTTCCACTATGTATCCCAACAACCTATTCCCACTCCTTGGGACATGTTGAAGCTGCAGGTTCCCAATAGTCTCGTCTCGTCTGGACCCTGAAGCCACTAACGGGCGAAACTCCACATTATTATCCGACCTATATACATACTATTTGACGCCACAGCGTGCATAACTAAGTCAAACGGACGGACGAGAAACAGAAGGGAATTGTACTTTTGCATGTTGCCTTATTGATGGCCGCGAATGGATGACACTCGACGGATTAGTCTTGTTTGGCTTGCGCTTGCATAATTAGTTCCCGGTCTTCATTCATTATACATTGCATTACTCCGTATTCTAATTGAGTTATGTCAAGATGTCACTGAAGACCTGGTGGCTTCAGCCGTCATGTCAAGTCAAGGGGGACAATTCAGTTTGGCTGCCAACGGCTGTTTTCCAAAATGTGGTAGGATCTCGTTGGTTATCTATATGGACTGATCATGACAGCTTATGCTGGCTGGTTTATCCACCTCACCCTCGACCAACGTTTTTCATAATTCTGATTGTTAGTACCTACGCTAGGTAAGGTCATGTGTTGTGAGCAAGCTCCATGCCCTTCAGGCCCAAATCCCTGTCCACGCCACATAGTCAATGTTGGGTGACATCCCGACGGATGGTACCCTATGGCTCAAAGCTGAATCTTGGTCGATCGTGTTGGTACCAAGACCTAGAGTCCTGGAACTACGAACGAACTCAGTAGAACAGGATTTTCAGTGGCAATTCTAAAGACAAATGAGTTACTTTGCTAAGAAGACTGAAGATCGCCAGCAACAGACTATCATGCAGCCAGGTGAGAATGCATCATTTTCCATATTGAAACTGGTTGTATAACTAGCGGAGCAATGAACATATAACTATCGATTTTTAGCAAATGACTAACTAGAAACGAGGAGATGATTATCCAGAGTTCACGATACCAATGCATATCAACTTAGCCCTCGGGCCCTCGGGAACGATGGGCCGCGAGGATACCTTGCTATAAGCAATGCTTTGACCTCGGGGCTCCCTTATTAGCTTTGAGGTAGAGTATCCTTAAAGCTTTGCTCTGCCGACTGTGGACCCGCATTCGGTTATCAATCAGTCGGATCGCTGCTTGCAGAGCCTAGCAAGTATACTTTGAACTAAGATCAGCATGTGTTGTCTTGACCGCTGGTGATCAGATCGACTACGCAGCTCTCTGTTTACGCAAAGCACCCTGCGAAACTCTAATGGGATCTCAGGTGATATATTTCTATGAGCTAGCTGGAGACCTTCGGTCCGGGTATCAACAGAGTATCGAGTTACTACTATTACTCATAAGATCCCATCGCTTTACCAAGCAAAGGAAATCAGCTCAGACGCTAGAACAGCATGGATCGTTGTATACATCTAGCGTGGAGTTAAAGAAGTCTCGTCTTATTACTGTAATAAGGCTGATAACTGCTTATGGCTTCAGGTTTTAAGAGTAAAGTGCGAGGTATATCATCACGGGTATTCTTTGTTATGTTAGTACATTATATATATAGATAGATTATACCCTTTCTAAGTAAATATCTAGGCAAAGCTATAAAGTAAATTATTTAAAGATAGCTTTTACTACCTTAACTTTATAAAATTAAGAAAATATTAAAAACCTTGTTTTTGTTATAATTATTAAAGTTATTTTAATAATAAGTTATATAACTAAACTACCCTATATATAAGTATATATAATAAG
>JABFFJ010000434.1:0-45647 GCA_013623715.1 Fusarium verrucosum | reverse complement strand
CCGCCTTCAACAACAGCTGATTGACTTCCGTAGCTCAGTTTCAAGCCCTGGCGGGAGCAATGTCTTCCAGTGCCTCTCAGCTGTTGATTTTTTGGTATTTTTGGCTATTTTTGCGGTTATGATAATTGGTTAAGGTGGTGTTGGTGGTGTTAGGCATAGCACTGTGGTTGAAAGACCCCTTCTTCTACCCATCCCGTAACAGTCGCGGCGCATTAACGGAGGCAGGGAAAAAGATATTGCCAAGGGGAAAAACTTCTACCATAATATTTAATTATTTAGGATTTATACTATAATAAGTTTCCTTGCTCTGCCTCTGACTTCCAAGTTCAATTAATCTCAATGTTTGGCTGAGAGTTACCCTGCACAACGAGATCATCAACCCATCTCGACTGAGAGCATGGCAAGGTTCTCGCGACTTTTTATTCTTACTATGTTCCTTGAAAATGAGTTTCAGCCTTTTAAATGGATCTAATTTTATTTTTCATTTTTTACAAGGCTAACACGCAATGGTCAAGATGGTGAGCTGGAGTCATATAGATAAAGGCGTGTAAAGAGACATAGAGTGTTGATTTGAGTTGCAGTCTTTCTTCCGAACACTACTTTTCCTCTGGTAATAATCAAGAATGAAACAAATTGACATGCAGTAATGAATATAGATCTAGGGGCCAATAAATATTAGATACTTGATTAAAAAACAGTATATACCATAGCACATCTCCCTAATACTTGGTAGTGCACTTTGCAGTCGTTGTGGCTCTCGAAGGACTCTGTTCAACAGACGATACTCCTCCTTTAACAATAGTTGGACCAGGAACTTCATAATCAACCGAGCTAGAATACACATTGACAAGAATCCCAGAATCCTCAATGTCATAAAGCTCGGTACCACGATATCCAGAAGGAGAATCAAAGCCATCACCGGTGATTCTGAGATTAAAACACTGGGGATAATTCTGTGCACCACCTCGCTCAAGAGCATTATGCAGAGCAATAATCTCATGTCGAAGAACATAGTTCCCTGGGGCAATGCTCTCTGGAATTCGAACATTCCATCTGTCGCCGTTGGCTTGAAGGACACTGTCTGCGTATTTCCCAGGCGTACCCTGTTTTAGCTGACCAAGCCCATCAATCTTAAAGAACTCGAGCTCAGTCTTGTCAACCCTTTCGCACGGGCCATTGCAGTTGGCGAGGTAGTTCAAGACAGGACCGACATGGTTCTTGGGCCAACCTGACCATCGGAGGGTGATGACATCTCCTGCTGCAATGTCGATGTGTCCTCCGCCTGGAGTAGCATTGCGGTGGCAGATTATGTCCGGATCGCTGTAGGCTTCGGGGGCGACAAAGCCGTTATCTCGTTGCGAAATGGTCCAGCCAGCAACGATGGGAGGATTCTGCATGTATGGAAAGTCGGTGCTGCCATAGCCCTGGTAGGAAACGCCGTTGATGATGATCTCGTCAACATGGCCGTGGGCACATACACTGACTGCGAAAAGAAGGAGAGTGAGCCAGGAAGAGGCTTTGGAGGTGTCCATACTGGATAGGAGACTCAGTGAGGATAGGGAGATAAAATGAAATATGTTAATGAGTGTGTGTTCAAAAAAGGAGTGTCTTTGAAACGAGACGTTAAGAAAATGCCCTGATTCTGTCATCACTCCCAACCTTGGGTGATAGCCAATCTTTTATACCTGAGCCATACCTGTTATGAGATCTTGTGAACCTCTGAACCTATAAGTCTCCTGCAATCCTTCCACACCAGCGATAACCTTGCCTTGATTAAAGGCATGTCCGCATTTACTCCGATGTGTTATCCACCCGAAGGATGCATCGGCTCCGTCATGATTGGTCTCCCCTTCGGCTGTCAACCTTGATCCCCTGAGCTGTACAACATGCTCAGACAAGATCTTCACTGAGCCAAGAAGCAGCCACAGTAGGGGAAAGCTTAGAGTCAGATAGAAATGCCATGAGATGGCTGCTTGAATCAGAGGGGAAGTTAGACCAAGGCGTCAACTGAACATCTAGACGAATAGGATGTTGGCCCTGTTTGCATACAGACCTAACAGAACGTAACGCGGGCTTGCAGCCGTTGTTTCAACATGGATCGTTCCGAATGTGCATATTCACTGGAGAGGACTTGGTCAACGACATGCAGCAACCCGTACGCCACCGTAAACTTGAGACCCGAGTTGCCTACGGCTAGCTGACATATGCGAGGTCTGTGACTTAAATCGGACAAAATGAGGCTTTTATCATTGTAGGAACATGTCGAGGGAAATAGTACATGTATGAGTGAACGTGATATTCGTGGATATTCTGAGTTGTGATCTGTCGTTGGATATAAATAAGTGTAAACTACTCGTAAACAACCTCTGTCATTTTGCACCAATTGTTTTTTTAAAAGATGGAGGTGGATATCATGCCGTCTCTTCATCAAGCTCGTAGGGGAGAGATATATCCCAACCGCAACGCCATGCCAGGGAAAATGCACCTCAGTGCATACACCATAAACACTCATCTCTGAGCCCGTCTTAGAACTCGCCCTCCCCACCGTGGCCAACCATGCTCGCGGTCCAGAGACCGACGAGTCCCCACCAGTTGACCTTCCAGCCCCTCCAGAGTCCCTCACGACCCTGGCCCTTGTACACTGTGGCGGCAACACCTTTAGTCTTTGCCTTGCCCTTCTTTCCTGGTGCCGGTTTCGTGTTGGCGACTTCATGAGTTCCCTCCTCATTCACGATATGGAACATGGTGCCGAACGTGCCCTCATAACGTCCTGGGGGAACAATTGTGTTGAATTGTCCTTCAGGACCGCTCAGTGCTTGCACATATTCGCGCCTTGACAAGACTGCGACTTGACCACGTCGAAGAACGGTCTCAATAGGCAGCTTGAGCAAGATCGCAGATGACGATGCGACAAACTTGGCGATAGAAAAGGTCGTGGGTGAGGCATGACTGTCAATCCTGAACTGAGTTCGGAGAACGAGGGGTGTTGAGAGGGTGATAAGAGGGTGAATCAAAGAGTTGAGGATAGTCGGTAAAGCTAGCATTGACGAGCAGAGATATGAGGGGAGGGCTCTGAGGGTAGCTAGCGTCCTGCGCTGGCCTTCTGAGCTCGGGGTGACAATAAGTCTAGTCATGGTTAGTTTTTGCAATTGTCGGCGGGATATCTATCATCAACCATACCTAGTTCGCACCAAGTCCAATGGTGACAGAGCAAGTCCTGTAGCGACAGCAGCAGCTGCGGCAACAAGAAGAGAAGCCCAAGGATACGGCGAAGCGATGTCGATCACTCGGTCAATATCCTCTCTAACACCCATGTCGGGAACGTTAAAAATGGCACTGAGAAAACTTCTACCCCAGTTTTCCAGCAGCGAATGCAGCACCGTGTAGAGAAATGTCGCATTGGATCCCTTCCACACACCCCAGGCACCTTCTTTTCCCCATAGCTGCCCAAGCACTTCGAGGATCGAGTCTGGTCGGCGTAGGGCGAGGTAATGCTCTGCGTTATTCGGTTTCTTCACGGGGGAGGGAGCTCGGCGACCCTGGGAGCTTCTGGAAGCAGTAGGACTGGGACTCAAGGGTGCGTTTGATGTGAAGTAAGCGGCCTCGTCGTCTTCAGCTTCAGAATCCGAGTCTCTAAACTATGCGTCATGATTTAGCGGTGTACCCCACGGGGAAACTCGAAATACACTCACGTCGTACATTGAGCTTCCATGTAGAGAGAGTTGTTTTTTAGGCGTCTCTGGCTCAACGGGAACCTCTGATGCAGCATTCTCATCCTGGTTCCGGACCTGCAGCAATGTCTTTGCTACCTCGAAAGGCTGGGCCATGAGCACCGAGGTGTACTTCCATAGCAGCTCGTCGATAAGGTCCTTGGCATTCTGAACTATAGAAGGGGGATTGTCGCCCAGATAATCGTTGTATTCAAGGTCGGAGAGGATGTCGCGTGCTTTGGAGGCATATCGTTCACCGGCGGCAGTCACATGTCGTCCATCGGGAAAAGGTTTCGGGCTAGGGCTCGATTTATTGACGGTCTCGGCGGGAGCACCAATTGTAGGAGGGATATAATACGGCCTCAAAGGATTGACTCCTTCTCTGTGACTGTGAGTCGACATGGTTGGCCCAGACAACACGACGTCAACATGAGTCTGTATGAGAAATTATAATGGATAGCGGGCGGCAAAAAGGCGACAGTTGGAGTTGGACTCTTGTCACCACAGAAAATGACCTAAATCATGCCTGTCCGTCAATGGCCCCACACCGACCATCCCCGACCACCCCGGAGATAGACGTCGGTCTTCGGTTAATGAATTTCCCGGCCGAAAACGCTTCTACCTCTGATATCCGTTATCCGAAGCTAGGGACTCACTTTTTTCGGGCTTGCTTAATATCATCTTGGACGTGAGAGGACGAGACGGGGGCATAAGCGTTGATTGTCCAAAATTGGCGCATTTAGAGTCTCTCGACACTTTTCTTCCTTGATCGGAGGATCGACAACTTTGCCATTGCATTCAATAGTATTCCAACCTCTCAATTCCTCCCGTTAATCTCGGTCTTGAACCCCGCCAAAAACTATGTCTGCATCACGATCCTTTGCGAGTTGCCTCGCCAAGCTCCCAGCTACGGCATCCCGAACCACACAGTCTATGCGACTTGGCCAGAACATGCTGTCTAAAACATCTCAAAGTCGATCAGCTATAATAACCCGAGCTGTCCGGTTCTCGCCCGTATCCCAGAGAGCTTTCTCTACAACGACGCAAAGGCGACATGGACATATCGACCCTCCGAAGCCGGGCGAGGAGTATGTAAACTTGAATTTCAAACCTAGAGTATATAATTGACATTTGCTAGACTTTACGTCACATTCGTCGAGAAGGACGGCACGGAAAACAAATTCGCTGTTTCCGAGGGAGATAACCTCCTCGACATCGCCCAAGCAAACGATCTAGAGATGGAGGGCGCATGTGGAGGATCTTGCGCCTGCTCGACATGCCACGTTATCGTTGCCGAGGACGAATACTTTGACAAGATGCCCGAGCCCGAGGACGATGAGAACGATATGCTGGACCTGGCCTTTGGACTCACCGAGACGAGTCGACTGGGCTGTCAAGTCAAGATGACCAAGGAGCTGGACGGCCTAGTGGTGAAGCTGCCGTCCATGACGAGGAACCTGCAAGCGAGCGATTTCAGTTAAGAAGATTACGATATGAGACATGTGTTTTGATATGAGATGAGGAGAACCTGTACTTGTAAGGCTACTATACTATTACTTTGGGAAGAAATGGGACCGGGCGATGACGGGGATTCAGGTGCATCATACGGGGTATCTTTGTTGTGACTTTAGTTCCGAGGCCGGAAGAGCACGGCCTGATGATTCTACTACTCCTCTTAAAAAGAAAGAACACACAGAAATGATATTACGCCTCCTCGAGAGCTCCCTTTTTCAAACCGCCGCCTCCTGAGGCGATCAACTCCAAGAATCCCTTCTTACTCATCTCGTTAACCTTTTCCTCACGCTTCTTCATACCAATAACGCCCTCCTTCTTGACACCCTTCTCCGTCTCAGCAGCCTTGACCTGCGCCGCGCGAACAGCATTAAACAGCTTAACAACACCGCGCTGCGCAACCTTGCGCAGTCTCCTCTCAGTCTCCATGATCTCAGATGTGGATATCTCGAGCTCTCCGGTTGTGTCGTTTGTGGTTGCGACGAGTATATCCTTCACGCGACCCTTCTCGAAGGCCCGCCTCTTTTGCTCGCGGAGTTGTTTCCGGGCCTTGGATTCTAGAGCGCTGTCGACGGCGGCCTTGGAGGCTTCGTGGGCTGCGGCGCTTCGGGCGAGGACGGGATCTGAGCGCTTGGATGATGATAGCTTGGTGGAGAGAATCTTTGAGAGCGATGTAGCGAAAGCATTGGGGTCGTTGCGCTTTGACTTTTTGCGTTTATTGGTAGAATCATCATCATCGTCGTCGGAATCTTCTGATCCCTCATCATCGTCATCCTCCTCTTCCTCTTCCGATTCAGCCTCTGGCTTCTTGTCTCTGGCCTTGTCGTTTGTTTTTGTCTTCTTTAAGGGCTTCTTTAACGCAGGACCCTCATCATCTGAGCTGGAAACTTCATTGTCTGAGTCGCCAACATCGTCCACCTTGACATTGTGAATATCGTCATCGGAATCGAGAAGATTGACAGCATCAAACTCTTGCGCCTCCTCGGCCTCGGGTTCAGAGTCACTGTTGTATTCTCGAAGTTGCTTTCTCTTTTGCTTCTTTGAAGGACGTTGTAGGCGACCCTCGAGTTGTCTCCTTTTCTTGTTTCCAGGTCCGGCCATTTTGAATTGGCTGTGTCGATGTTGCTGGGATGGACAATGCTCTCAGTGGAAAGCGTCGCGAATTTGGACTGGTCGTCAAACTTTTGAGAATTTTGCCGGGGAAATTTTTTGGCGAGTGGAGGGTGGGTCTAGGCGGTGAGCTAAGCGCAGCTTCGGTGCATGGTTTGTGGGGCCGATACTGGTGGGGCCGTATCTTAGACATCTCGGAGAGAATGATTAACTGTAATATATTGAGTAATAGGACATTCATTGTGCACTAATACCAGACAGTGTTTAGTAACAATCATTCCTTATATAAGACTGGCTTACTACATAGTGCTACATAACTTCAGAACTAGAATCAGAAAGTCTGTATCTGCCTTTTCAGCGAGATTTGACTTCATCATCTCATCTACCAGAACTTGCTGATCTTATCCCAGATAGAGGGAGCAACTTCTTCAGGAGCTGGTTCAGGCAACTCTGGAGCTTCGACTGTTGCCTTCCACGTCTCCTTTCCAGCAATGTAGAGGGTGTAGTGGAGCGAACTCTTGCCACCCTCAAGCCTCTCAATTGCAAACGACCCAAACTTGGACGTGCCTCCAGGGATATAGCTTTATAGTTGTTAGCAATTTTGTCATCTTTAGTGTAGTTTAAACTTACTTCATCATGACATCCTCATCGTCTGTCTGCTTGTATGTAGGGAAGGGAGAAGCGAACTGGTTCAGAGGACTTGTAGAGAACTCGTGAGCAGCAGCCGACTGAGGCCATCGTGAATCAACAGGAGGAGGGAATCTGGTTGCGGCAAACTCATGACGATCCCCAGAGAGAATAACAACACTGGCGCCTCGCGCACCGGAATCCCACATCGCTTCAAGAATTTTCTTTCTCTCAGCGAGGAAGCCGCCCCAGGTATCCTTGACGTTGACAGGCCAGTTCTTGGTGAAGGGAACAGAAGAAGCAATGAACTTCCAGCGGACTCCTACGGGCATAGGACGTTCCAGCCATGCCAAAAGGTCAGCCAGCTGCTCCTTGCCGAGCATGGTCTTGTCTGTCGCATTAAATGGAGCGTTGTTGCTGGAGCGATAGCTGCGAGTGTCCATCATGAAAAAGCTGGCTGGTCCTTGGGTGAACTCGTACCATGTGGTATTACGTCTCAGGTTCTGGGCGCCTGCCGATTCAGAGATGGGAGGGTTGACGTTGGCTTGATAGATGTGCCAAGGGTCAACGGCTGCGCTGTAGATGCCTGTTGTGTTGGAAGACCAATCGTTCGAGATCTCGTGATCATCAAGAACATGGATCCAGCTCAAGTTCTGGGCCACAGGAGCCCAATCAGGTGAAGCATAGACCTGGCGGTATTGCATGCGATACTCTTCAGCTGACTTTCCGAATCGTTCAGGAACATCAACGTAGATGAAGTCACCGAGGAAGAGCATGAACTGAGGGTCCAACTTGGGCAGCAGACCGGCAAGATTTCTCAAGCCAGGGATGGCCAAGGCATGCTCCATTGGGTTGTAAGGGAACCGAGGAAGAATGCAGGAGGTAGAGAGGAAAGTAAACAGACCATCCTTGGTGTCAGGTACCTCTCCCGCCCGGGGAGCGGAACGAAATTCGCCTGTGTGGTTGTTAGACGTCCTCCACTCGTAGATCCTCTGCTTGGCGGAGTCAAGAGGTACTGTGAGAGTCGAGGTAAAATCGGTGGTGTTTTCAGTTGAAATAACAGAGCCTGCAGTGAGCCAGACGGCATCTAAAGTTGACTCGTCCTTCATGTGATATTCGAAGGTGATGGGCATTTGCAGCTGATCAGGTTCGCGGATGACGAATCGGGCCTCTGATGGTGACACATATCCCAGACGAACAAAAGACAGGTCATCGGAAGGATAATACCATCTTGCGCGATAGAGGGCATCAGCTGTCAAGCCGATAAGAATAAAGTTGATGAGGAAGGTAAAGTAAGACGCAATTGGCCTCTTAGCATTGGGAGCTCCGAGTAGGAGGATCTTTGCGATGCTGGGAGTCTTCTCTCCAACAACAACCCTCTCCTTGATATCAACATCAGTGACAACCTCAGGCTCAGCCGCGACCGCGACGCCATCCTCTGTCAACAATGGGGTTTCAGCTGTGATGGTGGACTGTTTCAGAGTTACGTCCACCTCATCTTTGAGGACACCGATCTCTGGCGCTGCGAAACAACTCGCAATATAAGATGGGACATAGATTAACCAAAGTGTAAATGCAATTGTAGAGAAATGCGCCTGTAGATGTGATTAGATGAATGAGATCAAAGCACCTTAAACTACTAAAGTGTGCTTACAGGAAACTAGAGTCTATGGTCAGCACTTTGTTAAGCAAGTAAATAGGAAGAACGAACAAGTCTGAAGAATATGAGAGTGCTTATCCTCAGAGCGACTGAGGATAGCTTCGCGGCTTTCGTCTGAATAGCCATGATGAAGACACCTTTAAGGAGACCAAAACGATAAGGAGGTGCTTCGCGAACGCTCGGATGAGACGGGGCGTGTTATACAAAACGGCCCTGAATCTTGTGACTGAGTTAACGAGAGTTGAGAAGGGGAAAGGTTAAAATTCAAGTCAATTGGACTCAACGCGACATGAGAGTTGAATGTATTTATTAAGAAACGAGCCCCGTTTTAGTTGAAGCTTTGTTTAATAAAAGACTGACAGGGGAGTGAGGTCATGATCATAGATAGTAACCTGGCTGCCTGGTAATACAACCTTGACGCGTAGCTATTGGCTCATAAGTTAAGATGTGGCTGTGGCTGATCCGTGGCTGAACCACTCCGCTAGCAGTGTCAGCTTTGAGGGGTCCATCTTCCAGGGGGTCGGTGCTAGCAAAATTCCGCCCCGACTCTGGAAGCTCAATCGTGGCCCGTTCAGTTACTGGACAGCAGCACATCCACTTTAGCGACAGCTTGTCCTGAACAGCACGCGACAACCTCTCATACAACGCCGCAACAATGAGACTACCAACACTTGTCGCCGGGCTTTTCGCCTGCTTGATCACCAATGTCGCTGCTACTGCTCTGACATACAAGCTCGACGCCAACGAGAAGGCCTGCTTCCATACCACTACGAAAAAGGAGGGCGAGAAGATCGCATTCTACTTTGCTGTGAGCCTCCTTCGATGCAACATCGCCCGCCGATTCCCGAGGTTAACATGAACTGCAGGTCCAATCCGGTGGTTCTTTTGATGTCGACTATATCGTCGAGGGTCCCAATGGCAAGATCATCATGGATGGTCAAAAGGAGCGACAAGGCGACTTTGTCTTCTCCGCCAACACCGTCGGCGACTACTCCTTCTGCTTCGATAACGATATGAGTACTTTTGCCGAGAAGTATGTCGATTTCGAGATCGCCGTCGAGAACGAGTCCCGCGCCCAACTGCCCTCCAAGCAGGGCACCACCCCCGAACAGACATCCATCCTCGAGGAGTCCATCTTCAGGGTGTCTGGCCAGCTGTCCACCATCTCGCGAAACCAAAAGTACTTCCGAACCCGTGAAAACCGCAACTTTGCCACCGTCAACAGCACTGAGGGCCGAATCGTCAACTTTAGCATGATCCAGATCGGCCTGGTCATCTGCATGGGTGCCCTGCAGGTGTTTGTTGTTCGATTCTTCTTCCAGGTGAGTTCTGCGGTGATGTACACTGAAAGAATGCTGACTGACTATGAAAATAGGGTGCGCGCAAGGGTTATGTATAAAGAATTCGCTGTGTCAAATACTACGATGGATATGGGTGTTACGAGGCGTGGAATCAAAAGGAGATGGATATTGGAAGTGTTATGTATAATCAATAGAGGCAGAGCGCTTGGCCTGGCTTGAAAGTCTGGCCCTTGGTTTTGACCTAACGTTTGCGATACTGATATGATAGATAGTTGTCATGATGCGCCTGATGCTTGGCTTGACAGTTAATGAAATGACGTTGAGCTGTAAATGTCATCGTTTGTGAAATAGTAATGACTTGATTCCAGTGATTTAAAGTGATATGTCTCTGTTGATTCTGCCTGTAACTAATACCATATGTAGTGTCTGATGGTGTTATAATACTGCAGCCCGGTGTTGTTGACCAACCAATGAGCTATGACGTTTCTGAAAGACAAAGCCTTATCCTTCATACAGGATGCCCAAGAGTATGGCATTTCCAAAGAAACTTGAACATTAGATATCGGATTACAATTGACTGATATACTTTGTAGGCATTCGCATTTATTTTCAGAGACATGATCCAGGGCTCATAATTGCCTTGAGCTACCTCGGCTGCTTGGGTAAGTGCATA
The DNA here is from genome assembly GCA_013623715.1 of Fusarium verrucosum. Taxonomy (NCBI): domain Eukaryota; kingdom Fungi; phylum Ascomycota; class Sordariomycetes; order Hypocreales; family Nectriaceae; genus Fusarium; species Fusarium verrucosum. Next base: position 35,054 of record JABFFJ010000434.1, on the reverse strand, counting down.
GTACATAACGTTCGCATTGAGGTTGATAATAGGCTACATTCCCTACCTCAGCCTTAATATCTACCAATATTAAATATTGATTCCATCAGTTTTAACAGGTTAAACTTTCTCTCTATTGAACCTTTTCATTTACTACATAATACGGAGTATAAAGGTATTGTACTTTTTAAAGGTTGATGCGCCATCAAGTCCTGGCGCAGTACCTAAAATCATGCGCTTAACCCTTTTAGGACCGTCGCCTCTGAAATTCTAAACGTTGGAGCCTCGCGATGGGCGAATAAACCAAACAACTTCATCCTCACAACCGCAAAAATGACATCGATCGCCGGGTCGCTTCAGGCTGCGCTGCCCAAGCCAAAATATACGGGCGAGGATGAAGAAGCACCCGCACGAGCGCAACAACGCGGCGTTCGAATTGTTGGTCCCGGCCAACTCGACGAAACCCAACTCGTCCTCAAACGATCTGGCCCTCCAGCATACGGCCAGCGCTCAGGATGGCGCCCTCGATCGCAGGAAGATTTTGGAGATGGAGGCGCTTTCCCAGAGATTCCGATTGCCCAGTATCCACTAGAGATGGGGAAAAAGGACGCGAGCTCCAGCAACGCGTTGGCGATTCAGGTTGATTCCGAAGGCAAGGTCAAATACGATGCCATCGCGCGACAAGGCCACAGCGAAAACCGCATCATTCACACTTCTTTCAAAGAACTTATTCCTCTTCGACAACGTGCCGATGCCGGCGAGATCGATCTTTCGCGACCGGATAAGGAGTCCGTGGAGGCAACAACAGAGAGGACCAAGAATGCACTGGCCGCGCTGGTCAGTGGCGCGGTTGCAGCCCAGAAACCGAAGAACGTGAATATTGGACAGCGAAATGACCCTACTTTTGTTCGATATACTCCCGCGAATCAGATGGGCGACAACTCCAAGAAGCAGGACCGTATCATGAAGATTGTCGAGCGCCAAAGAGACCCTATGGAGCCACCAAAGTTCAAGCACAAGAAGATCCCTCGAGGTCCCCCTTCGCCGCCTCCGCCAGTCATGCATTCACCACCCCGAAAACTCACAGCTGAAGATCAAGAAATGTGGAGGATTCCTCCCCCAGTTTCGAACTGGAAGAACCCCAAGGGATTCACAGTGCCGTTAGATAAACGTTTGGCAGCAGATGGTCGAGGCTTACAAGATGTGGCTATCAGCGACAAACATGCTCAGTTTGCTGAAGCTGTCAAGATGGCAGAGCGTCATGCTCGTGAGGAGGTCCAGCAACGTGCCATGATGCAACAACGTCTAGCAGAGAAGGAGAAGGCACAGAAGGAGGATAATCTTCGAGAGTTGGCTCAAAAGGCTCGTGCGGAGCGAGCTGCTGCTGGTCGTGGGCGTAGGGACTCTCGCGACTCCCGGGATTCAAGAGACTCGAGGTCACGATCACGATCACGAAGTTACAGTTACTCCGAGTCAGATCGCTCGGATAGTGAGGATGAGGAAGTCAGAGAACGTGTCAAAGCACGACAGGAGAAGCAAAGAGAGGAGGAGCGAAAGCTGCGACAGAACCGCATGGGTGCTGAGCGACGAGCTCAAGTTATGGCCCGTGAACAAGGCAGAGACATTTCCGAGAAGATTGCTCTCGGCCTGGCTAAACCCACACAATCAAAGGAGACGATGTACGACTCGCGATTATTCAACCAGACGAGCGGATTTGACAGCGGTATCAACGAGGACAACCCCTACGACAAGCCTCTCTTCGCCGCACAAGACGCCATTAGCAGCATTTATCGACCCCGAGCAAATGTGGATGATGACGACGATGGCGAAGCTGGTGACCGAGAAATGGAGAGGATTCAGAAGAGCAGTCGGTTTGGTGAAGCCCTTGGCAGGGGAACTTTTAAGGGTGCCGCAGACGCAGAGGTCAGTTCACTGTCTTGCACATTATCATCTTGTTCTTTACTAACACGTTCAATGCAGGCACGCGAGGGACCAGTTCAGTTTGAGAAGGACGCAGGAGATCCTTTCAATGTTGACAAGTTCTTATCTGAGGTGGACCAGAACTCATCATCCAAGCGAGGTTATGGGTTGCAAGAAGACGACAGCAGGCAATCTAAGCGGCCACGAGTTGACCCTGATGACGAAGACGAAGATTAAGCATGACATTATTCAGATAGGTGTGGTTATACAGCTAGACTCAGGGCGTCACTCAGCAGTTTTTGGGATTACAAAAGCCATAATTACAATACCAAGACACTATCAAAGCACAGTTTTTGGTCCTTTGAAAATCAATCTCAATCCTTTGCCTCATGATGCCGACCGTGACTCGATACCAAGACCTTGATTGGGGGACCTCGGCCTCTAATACGTGGAATCCCCGGATCTCATCCCTCCGCATTTTTGGAACTGTGACCAATTTGAGCTACTTTGCGGGGTATAGGCAATGAATTGCAGTCTTTGGAGAATCATCATGGTGTTGACCAGGTTTACCAGGCCTTTTGCCTCCGTCCGGCTAGATTTCCCTTGACATTCGCTGATGCTTGACCCGAGACCCGAGACCAAGGGCACCCCCTAATCATTTGTTCAAGTTTGGTCTTAGCCTGAAAAGACGCTCTCGATCGAGAGAGTCCCTTTGAGTAAACACCTGCCTGTATAAGTTACGCTCGTCTTGTCATGAGAGCTGCATCCCCCACAAAGGTTATTGGGGGTTGTTTGTGGGGTTATGAGATATCCCTTGTTATAAAGGAGATATAGTCTCATTGATCATCTAGTTGTTGAGCGATAGCTTCAAGGGTCTCTGCCACTTACATCCAATCCTCCCGTTGTCATGAAGTTCCGCAAGCTTTCGGCAGCTTTCTTTATCTCGTTGCTCTATGCACCTCAATTGGTAGCCGCGGCTCTGAATGCGACCGAGACTGATACCTAACTGGTGATATCTAACGATTGACTATACGCAGCTGTTCAAAAGAAGGGTGGTGCTATTGTGAAGCTTACCTTAGACGGAACGAATTTGCTTGGTAGCCTATCTGGTTCTATAGGTATTAGGCCGTATCTTGACTGCTACTGCACGCTAAAAGGCTTCTGGACACCAGGCTCTGTAACCCCTAAGTATAAACTCTTCAAAGGCAAAGATTCCAAGGGTAAGGACTATGGCGGTATTGTTATGTCTGATACGTACGCCGAGACAGGACAGGTCCTGGAGCAATATTGGTTTCTGAGAGATGGAGAAACTGGTCTATATACGTTCAGCCGAGTGGCGTATCATAACGAGGAGAAGCCTTTCCTTCGAAATCTACAGGAGCTCCGAACACTCTTTCGACCAAACAACGACATGTGGACGCATCTATTGACCAACAGGAATCACTATGCGCCTCTTCCAGGCAAGGAGGCTAAGGAGAAGCAGGTCGTGGTGCAGGATGCTACGTGGTACATGGGTAACACGCCCAACGATCCTTATGTTAAAGAGGAGTCGGATTACTTTACCAAGTATACCTTCCAAGACAATTGGCGCGATATTGATGCTTACGGGTTGTAAGTTTGGTATGTCTGAGTGTTGTGAGATGGTTCACTGACTGAAAAGGTTCGCTGATGGGTCCAAGACTGAGGATGGAGATGCCTATGGCGCTTGGCTTGTTATGAACACCAAAGACACCTACTTTGGCGGACCTCTGCATTCTGATTTAGTTGTTGATGGTATTTTATACAACTACATTAGCTCCAATCACCATGGAGATCAGACAGTGGGTTCACCTTACGCTTTGACAAGACTACGAACTAATACATGTAGCCCAACATCACCAATGGTTTCGACCGGACCTTTGGACCGGTAAGTATATCTGAAACCTTTGCAAAGACGGCTTCTCTGATACTCAATAGCAATATTTCCACTTCAACCGCTTCCATGGTGATACCGATATCCTCAAGGCTCAGGCCGACGCAGCTCAATACGCAGATCCTGAATGGAACGCAGATTTCTACGATTCAATTGCAAAGCACGTACCGAACTATGTACCATCAAAGGCCAGAGGAGCGTTCGAAGTGAAGGTTGACCTTCCAAAGGGAGCCAAGAATGCTATCGCTGTTCTCGCACAGAACGGCATGGACTTCCAAGACAATGTCTTTGATACAAAGGCTTATCAATACTGGGCAAACCTCGATAAGACTGGCCGAGCTACTATCCCCCGAGTCAAGTCTGGAACATATCGTCTCACTGTCTATGCTGATAACATCTTTGGACAATACATCCAGGATAAAATCAAGATCGAGGCTGGCAAGACTGAGAAGAAGAACGTCCGTTGGAGGGAAGAGTCTGCAGGCAAAGAGCTCTGGAGAATCGGTACTCCTGATAAGACCTCTGGTGAATACCGCCATGGATTTGAACCTGATACATCCAAACCACTTCAGCCGGAACAATATCGCATTTACTGGGGTAACTGGGACTTTGTTAAAGATTTCCCCGACGGTGTCAACTTCAAGGTCGGCGAGAGTGACGTTAGCAAGGATCTCAACTACGTTCACTGGAGCGTATTTGGTGGAAAGGGTAATTCTGTACGCCCAGAGCAGTACGTCGGAAATGGAGATGCCAATAACTGGACTATTGCGTTTGACCTGAAGGAGTCGCAGGTTAAGCGCAAGAAGCAGGCGACTTTTACTGTCCAGCTTGCGGGTGCAAAGACAGCAGCTGGAAACACGGATGTCTACAATGCTTCTGAACCTCACTCGAACCTGAAGTATACTGTGAACATCAATGGCAAGGATCTTGAGCCATGGGTAATTTCGTAAGTTGAACGATTTCTCTGAAGGCGGTTTATACTAACTCGTTCTAGTTATTGCCATAGCAGCTCTTGCGCTGTGCGCTCTTCAGTGAGCTGCTACAACATCGCTCACAAGTTCAAGTTTGATGCAAAGTTGTTGAAAAAGGGAGAGAATGAAATCGTGCTCAGCTTGCCTTATAACGCTACGAACTATGAGTCTGCTGTGCTGCCCACGTCGGTGTATGTGCAGTACGATGCACTGAGGTTGGAGGTTGAGTAGAACATAAGTTGGATAGGTAATTAATTGACGAAAACTGAGATTCCTTCGAGAAAATAATTAGGAATTCTTGATGCTGCGATTGCCGATGTCATACGATAGGGCTGCAGGATCGGAGGGTTTGGCATTGTGATATTGCCCAATGCGGGTGTGAAGGATCGTGGAGGTGGAGTTGGGCGATCAGCTCATGGAGAATTAGCAGTAAAGCTGAAGGAGAAGAAATATTCGTGACCATTCGGAGGTTTTTGACTAATACGTTAATCATTTATATAAGACGAGATCCTTCGACTTGGGAGGATCAGCATCAGCATTAACTAGCCTTTACAACCACTACTAAAACAACTTCCCTAATTCTACAATTCCTTACCTTATCAATTGAAACCGATTCGTATTCAAAATGGCCTCTGGAGCCTTCTTCAACCCCAGGGTCCTCCTCCTAACAACTCCCCTCGTCTCATCAAGCATCACACTCTGGTTCGCCCGTGACCAGTCCTGGTTTCTCACGCTCTTCACCAAACCCCCCGTAGAGCGTAAAAAGGCCAATGAAATTCTCCCGGGCTACATAAACAACTTTTACGGCACTGGCCCATGGGCAGTCCTCACCTTTCTGGGCCTCACGATCGGCACCTCCATCGCCAATATCTGGTCTGATCGCGCTTTGCTGCAGTCTCGCGGGTCGCTTTTCTGGTACGGCTGGTCAGCTGCCCTGGCATTTGGACATCTTGGGTATGTCCCTGCTGTGGCGTGGAAGCTCAAGGCGCTGTGGGAGGATAAGTGTGCTGCTGAGGGGACGGACAATGTTGGGATGATGGAGAGGTGGATTGCTGTTAATAATATGAGGATGTGGACGACTGATGTTGGGGCTTGGATTTGTGCGATTGTTGCTGTTTCAAAGACGTTGACTGTTTAATGATTTAACAGGATGAGCCTGTTTTGTGTATGATAGTATATCCTTGCTAGTGGAGGGTATGAATTGGAATGATATATTGCTTGATCCTGATGTGAGAGTGTAAGTTTTGGACCACTCGGATACTCCCTTCCATGGGAGGTTGCTTCAAAGGTAGATACTAGTCACCTGGACCTATTCTCGGATCCACGGCATGTCTCATGTAAGTAGAGTCGTCCTCGCTCACGTTAGCGTCCCGTGGCGCCTGAATTTCCATGCTCTCGGCTGTGATGCAACCATTCAAGGAGATGCTAACAACAGACTAAATTAAGACATTGCCCATTGACTTTTTTCGATATCGAATAATTTGAGCTTGTTACCTGCAGTGGAGAATATCAGCACAATAATATTAAGAGAGTGACGCGTTGCCAGGCCGTATTTCCGGTCGTCGGTCCATGTATGGGAGAGTTACCTGATAGTTGGTCTGTAGATTACGTGTCTTTTGGTATTGTAGTAACCACATGCGATTAGACATAAATAATACGAATAATCACAGCATTTCACACTCGTTGGAAATGCATTTGAGTTTCTAATCTGTCAGAGGTCCATTTTGTGGCTCCTCGTGTTACCTACCCCTGACAATGGCTAACACGGCTACACGGCCATCAACACCACCAAATGTAGCATCAATCTCTGCAAAAATATGCATGCGCTAGGGAGCAGAACGGGAACACGGCATGTGGGGGATCTAGGTAGGTATCTGTGCTGTTGATTAATGCGATACCGGTAACTTTCATAGGGATGTGTTTGAGAGGGTTAGGTACTATATGTTAGAAGGGACCCTACTGAGCTATGAACCACAGGTTGTTCTGTTCCCCTAGGCACCATATGGTTGCGAGGGAAGGAGACGTTGCTGTGCTTCCTCCTGCCTACATTTCAAGCACGGATTCTTGTCTCTTTCCTGTGATAAAAAAAGAAACTTGACTCAATTCTCGACTTGTGCTGTGCACCTCCGGCCGAGACAATTCATCTCCGTCAACATCCATCCCCAGCAACAATTTCATTCCATCACATCCATCGTCAAATATTCTCTTGCCTTTCATCACTCTACAACAAACAACAAAATTTCTATTTTTGCCTTCTTTACACTCCGTCAGTATGTCGGGATACTCATCTGGACTCAAGCCTGGAGAGGTGCCTCCTATTTACGATGAGGTTATGCTTCCGCGGAAAGGTCAGGATGTCCGTCACGTTAGTTCTAGGATGCCCTGGTGGAATCCTCGATACTGGCGAAAGAGAGTATGGCTTGCTATCGTTCTCATTATCGGTGTTATAGTCATCGTAATCGCTGCCGTGATGGTGGAAAGAGCCAATAGGAATAGATATCCTGACTACTCCCCGCTGTCCTACAGCTTGAAAGATACATGTAAGTCATGTCATCCTCATCTTGAAACTGGAAGACCTACTAACAAATACTCAGATGGAGGAGAATCCTTCTTTGATGAGTTCAACTATTTCACTGGATACGACCCTAGTAAGTACTCCTCCCACTTTCATGTTTACATCACTGACACTTTCTACCAGCCGAGGGATTTGTTCATTACGTCCCGCGAGAGCAAGCCCAGTCTCTTGTAAGCACCCGGACCTTCTATCAGGGAACAAGCCTCATATAGATACACGCTCGGCTAACACTAACCAGAACCTCACATATGCTTCACCTAGCACTGCCGTCATCAAAGTCGACACCTCTGTCGGTCCCAATGACGAGCCCAATGCTTCAACTGGCCGTTTCTCTGTCCGGATCGAGTCCAAGAAGCAATACCAGAACGGCCTCTTCATCTTCGATGTCAAGCATACTCCCTATGGTTGTGGCACATGGCCTGCCCTTTGGCTCACTGACCCTTCCAACTGGCCTCACCATGGTGAGATTGATGTCATGGAATCAACCAACAAGGCCGACGATGGAAATCAAATGACCTTGCACACTACCGGTGATTGCTCCATGGATGTCCGCCGCCAAGACACGGGTCAAGCCTTGCAAAAGAACTGCAACCATGAATTGAATAAGAACGCAGGCTGTGGTGTCAAGTCTGAGCCCGCAGGATATGGCGCTACCTTGAATAAGAATGGAGGTGGTGTTATGGCTGTCGAGTGGCGGCACGAAGGCATTCGCATGTGGCAGTTCGCCAGAGACTCGATACCCTCCGACATTACAGGAAACAACCCAGCCCCCAGCACTTGGGGCATTGCTGTCGCCGACTTCCCCAACACGCACTGTAACATTGGCACGCATTTCAAGAATCAGAGTATCATTGCCAATATCGACTTGTGCGGCAGTCTGGTTTCTCAGGTCTGGGATGGCTCTGGATGTGAGTTTGCTCGTATGGTTATAAGAAACGAAAAACTGACAAATTCGCAGGTTCTGGAAAATGCACAGATCTCGTTGCCAATGATCCTGATGCATTCAAGAATGCGTACTGGGAGTTTGGCTCTTTCCAAGTGTACCAAGCAAACTGAGCCTGAGTATGGCTAAAAGTAAACTGTGCGATGTTTGCTCTTTGGGAAGCGTGGCGTTTAGGAGAAGGGACCTCAGGTTGCATTTCTGAGATAGGTAGTCATTGCAAACATGAATTCTTTTGTTACTAATACAGTGTTGGCTCGCGTATTCTCCACGAGCAGCTCCTTTATGAAGCGCGGGTATAAACACACCTGTTGATACATGTGCCATATCATCATCATCTCCATATCTATCCGTGTGCCGACCTCGCACATTCAGTACATGGTGAGAATCCAAAAGAGGAGAGATTCCGTCTCCCAACGCCAATCCTATGCTCTAGAACAATGATAACCATAAACTCCCACGTCTGTAGAAAAGCAAAGAATATTTGTACATCTCTTATAACCCACTCAATCGGTCCCCATTTTGATTGTATCGGTTCGTAACGTTTAATCATCCTTGGGTGGTGATCGCATGTAAGCATCAATGGCCGCACTGAAGGCTGCAAAGGCCAAACAACCACCAGCAGCGGCTTGAGGACCAGCATTCTTGGCCAGAATACCACCCGTCAAACATCCTGCCGCGACACTGTTTGTAAGATCATTCTTTGCTCGCAGTCCCTCGATACCGCACTCCACGCCAGAGTACAGAGCGCCGACCTTGCCGAAATTCTTGGCCATCGACCATGATCGTGTTCCCATATCCTTGAATCCGATCTTGAGTTGTTGCTTGAGAGGAAGCGATGTAATTGTGTTCTGCGGGCTGCCAGGCGCGGCTGTGTGGTAGGGTGTATCGTAGGACATCTGTTAGAAAATTAGCTTGTGATAGTTGCCTTGGAAGTTCGAGGTGGTCGTACAGAGGCCATAAACATTCCGAATAAACCACCCATGCCAAATCCCATAACTCCAGACATGACTGACTTTCCAAAACAAGACTCCATCGCAGCTTGGACCTATATTTTCTCAGAGTTTAGCTATGCGCTCGTTGGTAAAAAGTTGCGCATTTACGTACGGCTTTGACGTTTGGGTCTTGAGGTCCGCCGATCGCAGGGGCTGCGGCGCCGCCTGTAGGTGCCATTCCTGGAAAGTTCATGGTTGCGGTGTGAGGAGAGGAGGATGGGGTCGTTAGGGGAGGAGGTTATCACGGGCGGGTTTAGCTGCGGCCGGGGAGACTTGGTTCTCTGGGAATCTTTCGGGGAGGATTATTTCTGCCGGATTTGACCGCTTTTCGGAGGCGTTGTCGGAGACCGGCCCCACTGTGCCGACCTCGGTGGCCCGGCCAGTCTGGTAGTTCGGTAGGTGGGTTAAGGTGAAAGTCGTGTGGAAGATAGGAGGGACATGCAAACAAACAAAATCGAAGGTCTTGGCTTTTCGGTTTACATGTTTTATTGCAATTGTAAGCATCGCCCAAGTCTTTCATGACAAGCTTCTGTGCCACGGGTTGTCGTTCTAATAATACATTCCCATCATCATGTCTCAGCAACCATCCTCCTTGCCACATGTCTTCAAAGCTCAAAAATGATCCCCTTGTCTATCCTCATGGCTACAGTTTCTGTCCCATTCCTAGTCTGTCAATCGTCCTGGTCCTGTGTTTTCGTCCTGCATCCAGCCAATTCATTTCCAGCCGTTACCCTATTTTACTTTCGCTGCTCGGGTGGCTGCTGGTTACTTTGGCGGGAAGCAGGGTGATCAGGAAGTCTTCGTCGCTTAGGGGCCGGATCGTAGTCCTGATCACCACTGTAGCCGCGCTTCTCAGTTTGGGGCGTTGCCTCATAGGTGGAAGGGTAGGATGTAGGCTGCTGATGATCGAAAAAAGGGAGCATTTGACGGATAGAGGGAAGCTTTCCATCCCACTGTCCCTGAGATCCAGAGGCTTGTTGAGAAGGTCTGGTGGACGGCCTAGCCCAACGGTGTTCCTGCTGAGTACGTGGCTGTCGAGCTTGAACGTTGGTGCTTCGCGGAGCCATGGGTAGTACTTCTCTAGGTCTTTCAACTTCTTGAGTTTGAGGTGCCAGTCGCCAGTATCCGCCTCCTGCAGGTTCCATGGGCCGACTCAAGAAGTTACCACCGGGTCTGGCAGCACGTACGGTTCTGGGCAGCGGGCGAAAATCAAGCTCCCATTTCCCATCTGAATCATCGCGAGGCATCTGGTTCTCGCCTGAAAACCGCAGTTGAGTTCCGTTGACTGGTGTAAACGAACGAGATATGGGTCCGCTGGATGTTCCGTAGCCGCTATCTTCCCCTTCAGAATCATTGGCAAGGGCTCGTGCAGGTCGGTTCTCGATTCCTCGGACTTGAGGTTGAGGTGCTTTGGCTGTTCGTCGACTCTTAACTTTCGACTGCTCGTTCAAGAGCGCGACAAATTCAGGATCTTGAGGAGTCGCTAGGTGAGGGGGGCTAGGGGGAGGGGGAGACCTGTGATTCTTGTACCATTCTGTTTTCTGTTAGAATCATGAACGAACTGAAATGGGAGATTAGAGGCAACACTCACCGACAAGTCGTAGATACTTCTCAACAAACCGACCGGCATGACGGGACACCTTGCCAGGCTTGATGTTCTGATAGTAATGCTCATCTATCACCGGTTAGTAGAAGGTTGAAAGGGACCTTGGAAGAGGACTCACAGATCATGCTACAAGTATAGACACGATTGGGCGTATCCCCGGACATCTCGTTCATCCATTCAGCGCATCTCTCCCAGCTCATGGTTTGTTCGGCAGGGTTGGCGCCAGCTGGCGAACGAGGAATAACAACTTCCCATAGCATTTGCTCCTCCTCGGCAGACCAGTTCTTTCCACCCATGGTCAGTGATAGAGGTGGATCAAAGAAATAGGGAAAAGCGAAAGATGTATCATATAAGGAGGTAACAATAGAGAGGCACGGAATGTATATAGCAAGTGACAGCAGCTGTATCGAAGTGCGATACGAAAAGAAGATAAGAGCGGAGAATGAAAGACCCCGAACGAGGCTTTATAGACGCTCAAGACAATAGATGAGTGATTCAGTCCCGTTCACATTGTCTGTTGAAGCCATTGTCATTCTTAGAAAGAGTCAGGTGGCCCTTCTGAATAGAGGACAATAGAGCAGATTTCGTTGTGATTCAATGTAAACGGTAAATATCGGACGAGCCGTTTGACTCTGACTCTTGCATTTGACACGATTCGACACACAACAACAGCAGCTATTCCTCGAAGATGCTTCGAGGCTCAGGAGCATTAATTCCTCTTGAAAGAAGGAAAGATGCCAAAGGTCTTTCGAGTCTCGCGAACTGGATAGTGTTGTTAGTTTTTGGTCGCTAATGATTTACTGTTGGATGTTGAGGGGCAGACAGCTACTCACGATGCTCTTCTTTTCAAGCGGTATCACTCCGTCTTTGACCCAGAACCCCCATCCTCCGGTCATATTTGCGAGCATCATATCGGTCGTCAGTCTATCACCAACAAATGCAACATGGGTGGGGTCTGTGACTCCTGTTTCTGGGTGCTTTTTGAAGTACTCCATGATCTCCTGGCCGCATCCTGGCTTCTTAACTGAGTGAGATAACACAGTAATTCCTGTATTCTTCTCGACTTCAGCGGCTAGCTTCAAATTTTTGTCCCATGAGGTGGCGCCAGCAGTGTTTGATACCACGAGCAACTTGCGGCCAGGATAAGTTTGCCTTAGCTTTTCAAAGTGAGTCTGCAGGCAAGTTTAGAAGACAATTTCAGGTGTACGCATGAAATTCGGGTCATAGCCACCTTGTAAGAGTCATACACTTCAATACTATCGGGATAGGCAAAGCAATCGTCTTTGTCGAGAACGACAGCCTTGATCTCTACTTTTCGGCCATCTTTTTGCAAGCCCTTTTCTAGCGGAATTGGCAAGTCATTGAAAGTCGAGACTGTGTGATGAGGTAAACAGAGACTCGGTTTAAAGATGAGTCTCGTGATATTCAAAGAGGCTGAAAGATTTAGATTCAACATTGTTTCGTTTATGAAGATGTATAATTCAGGTAGTGCTAAGAACTAAGAACTAAGCGATCAGCATGTGATGGAAGGAAGTCAATTGAGCTCGCGCCACGTTCAGGGGTGCCACGAGCGCCACAACCAATTAATTTAGCAGGCGCGTTGCTAGGACTGTAGCCGTTACTGTTACGCGATTGGACTCTCTTTGTATTCATTTTACCCATTCCAGTTCAACATCAACAAAATTGACTTTTGGGTGGCTCAAGGGATCAATCTTGTCTCCTCCAGCGATCTCAAAATGCCCCCTCGAAAGAAGGCAGTTCCTGCGCCTGATACTCAACAAACTACTACCAGGTCCTTGCGAAAGCGAGGTCACCAAGACCTAGAATCCATCCCAGAAAACGGCATCGAAACTTCTCCCATAAAACGACAACGCAACACCTCAGCCCCCCATTCACCTTCAGCCGCTACCGAAACGAATGGAAGTACAGAAAGCTTTACTCAAGATGTCGTCGAAGATATCGAAGCCAGCTCGTCCGAATCATTATCGAGAGTCGACCCAGATGAAACCCCTAAACCTGCACCCAAACGGCGAGGGAGACCTCCCAAGAAGCCCGTGAATGGCGAAACTCCTACACCGAAAGCAAGTCGCACCGCTCTCTTCGAAACACCCAACAAGAAGACACCGTTTGCTCTGAATGCTGCTACACCTGGGGGCGCAGATCGATCTGCTAAGCGAAAGAGTACAAGGGCTCTGATAGAACATGTTGTTGGCGACGATCTGACCGACGAGGAGGAATACGATGGCCTTGTGCAGCAGATCTACGAATCTAGTGAAGACGAAGAAGCTCTCGAGGGCGACGCTGTCATCTCGGCAGAAGCATCAGCTGTTGACGAAGCTGCGACACCTTCCAAATCAACACCACGCCGAAAGGCCCAGCGCAAGCAGCGCGCTAGATCTCCAACTCCTCCTCGGGACTTACCTCCTCACGAATTATACTTTGCGCATAATAAGCCTGGCAGGCCAAAGACTTCGAACAATACCCTGGCATCGCTGGCCTTGCTTACACACGACGAATACTTTACTATTGTTCGAGAAACAAAGGATCATCATGAGGCCGACATCGAATATCTAGAGAGTCTACATGCCGAATCATTCCCGCAATGGGGTTTTGAATTGTCGCAAGGGTTCAATTTGTGTCTTTATGGATATGGCTCTAAGCGACGACTGTTACAGAAGCTTGCAGGCCACCTTCACTCTCAGAGTCGAAAGGATAAGGGAGACAAGATTGTTATAATCAATGGCTACGCCGCCAACACTACTATGCGGGAGATATTGAGCACAATTGGCGCCGCTGTCGACCCGAGCCACCGCATTCCTCTTGCACAACCTGCCGTCATGGTTCCGGCAATTCTCTCACATCTCGCCACCACTTCTTCAACATTGACTCTCATTGTCAACTCGATTGACGCAGCACCGCTTCGAAAACCTGGCTCTCAATCTGCCCTGGCGCAACTTGCGGCGCATCCTCAAATACGACTGGTGTGCTCAGCCGATACACCGGATTTTGCACTACTCTGGGATATCGGTGTGCGATCTGCGTTCAACATGGTGTTCCACGACTGTACAACTTTTGCCCCGTACGGTGCCGAGTTGGATGTTGTGGATGATGTACATGAACTACTTGGACGGAACGCCCACCGAGTCAATGGCAGAGAAGGTGTGGCCTTTGTTTTACGCAGTTTGCCCGAGAACGCAAAGAACTTGTTTCGTCTACTCGTGGGTGAGGTGCTTATTGCTATTGAGGAAGAGGGCGATGGAGGTGACGAGCCGACTGGCGTTGAGTACCGAATGGTGTATAACAAGGCAGTGGAAGAGTTCATTTGCAGTTCTGAAATGGCGTTCAGGACGCTGCTGAAGGAGTAAGTTTATCCAAACCTGACATTGCATTCATGAACAGTACTAATCAAGACTAGATTCCATGACCATCAAATAATCACAAGTATGAAGGATGCTCTCGGAACGGAGTTATTGAGCTTGCCGTTTAGAAAAGACGAGCTCGAGGCAATTCTGGAGGATCTCATGTCATAATGTCAATCACACTGTAATATATAGAACTGGAGCATTACATAGGTGCATCGGCGCTGGTGTTGGGAGAGCATATCGCAATATATTGCATAATTACATTGACGCAAGTGTATAAATACGACACATAGGGAAACATATACAATAGAATTGAGATAATATCCTCGAGTCTGTCATTAACATTCATTCGTTTATGCAGCTGGCTGCGACGTCTCGCTCTCTATATCAACCATCCGCTAGAAAGGAACCACCGGAACGCCGCCATTCAAGGTATGTACTTTTCTATCAAACACCCAGGCTTTTCACGCAAGTCCACAACACAACTGGCACGATAACATTGTCGTTTCCACCGGTAAGAACAGCCTCCGTCAGACTCGCCATCGAAGCGCACATCGCAGCGTTTCGAGTGCCAGCAATCACTCCAGGTTGTTCACCTGAAACAGGCCAACCGCCGATTCTCAACCACATGCTGGCGGCTCCGAGTCCCAGCATGACTGCGATGGCAAATGCAACACTGCCCTCGAGACTCTTGCCGCCTCCCCAGGACCACTTCCGGCGTCCATACCGACGGCCGATAAGAGAAGCTGCTGCGTCTCCTAGGCCAACACAGATAACACCTGAGACGAGACTGACATCTCGAGCTGTCACTTCCCAGCCAGAGAGATAGCCAGATCCAGAGCGTGGTATAGAGGCGAGACCCAGCCAGAGAGGGATTGCACATCCAATTAGAAGAAAGATATGCGAGATGACAACTGGTCCACGAAAGTCTCTACCGTCGACGTACGGTGCGAGGAACGAAGCGATGGGTTTCGATAGTGGAGGAAGTTGGCTCGCCCTCAAAAGATCCAAGATCAAGAAGACCGCCAGAATGAGTGAGAGGGCCAGAGCCGCGTACGTAGGATCGACAAAGGTTGCGGGTAAAAACATGCCAACCATCATAAAATGAAACACCTTGCGCCGTGTGTCCACCTCGTAGATGTCCTTCAGGCGGAAGACAATAACAAGCCCAACAATCAGGATGCCCAGCCAGTAAACACTCAACAGCAGTCGAGTGTTTGCCTCACCAAAGTCGTTATGGCGAATATGCTGGACCCAGCCAGAGTGGCATTGCTTGTCTTCTATGGGGTCCAATCGCGGAGGCAAGCAAACCCATCGGTCCAGATTAAGACTTACGATTTGATATCGGAACCAAGACCAGTCTCCAAAAAGATAACCCAAGGCCCAGCCGATGGGCTCGTTGCCGTCCAAGGCGTACAACTGGACATATGTACGAATTCCGCCAAGAATAATCCCGAGGATACACACATAGATGTACCCGGCATAAAGCCATTTCCTCAGCGTTGCTTGCTCCTGAGTAAGTTTGAAGAAGGGCCGAACAGACAGTGAAGTTGCTCGCTTCCTGCGCCCCGAAGGAGTATGTGTCGCATTTCGCCGATTCCCAGCATCAAGGTGTGGTAAGGTATGTCTCCGGGTGAACGCCCAGTTTCCGAAACCATCTACAGCTGTAGGAGAGGACGGTACGCTATCAGCGTCTGTTGGAGTCGGAAGACCAGGTGCAAAAGTTCGAACCCTTGTTGGCTTTCTGAATAATGGCCCTACCTCATCCTCAGATGAACCAACCGTGTCGTAAACAGCATCATCGTATTCGGGTCTCAATAATTCATTTCTGAGCCGCCGCAACGAGAAAAAATGCTTAAAACTCTTCCAGAATGGTGGCCGCTGGGTAATTGATGCCCTTCGGAATCGCCATTTCGGCACTCTTGCCAAAGCAATCCCCCAACCTATGACACGGCCACAGAAAAAGAGCAGAGAAAGACCACCGCCCCATAATAGGGCTTGGAGGATCAGAACCTGAGGCGAAGAAGCCAGAAGCAAAACATTGATGAGTGCGATGGACAGCAGCTGGAGCTCAGCTGTCAAGAGACTCGTTGTAGTAAGATAGTGCAACGTCACACACAGAGTTTGGTGAAGAGGATAGAGCAGAATAGCTGTTTCCCCTGATATGAAAGTCTCTGGGTGCTTATTTTCGAAGTACTCGCGCTGCTTTGGGCTCCAGATCAATGGGATGCAAGTTATACCCCATGCTACCACATCGTACGTAGCATAAGGATCAACCTTGGGAATAACGCTCTGCGGAATTGAAGCAAGGCTCAAGATAAGGTTCGGTAGAATCGCAGCCGGGTTATTCGACGAAATCAGGAGCGATACGAAGAGGGTAATCGCCGAAGGATATAGTATTGGGGCGGGGTCGAAGTTTGCAGGAAGTTCGAGGGGTATTGGGTGAGATGGCGTCCGGTTGCGGTATGCCCAAGCGACGACTCGGAGAGGGTACAAAAAGAGCAGTCCGGCATATAGAAGGCCAAGTAGGATGATATCTAAAATTGTAAGTCGATGCTATCGAAGTGCGGGCAATGCGCCTACCTTTACCCCAGATCTTCAAGAGCTGTAATACCTGGGAATTCGAAGCTACCATAAGACCAAGAGCTAGGACAATGCCCGCCTCAGTTATGCGTCGAACAACGACTCGTCTTCTTCGCTTGAGAGCTTCAAGAAGCCGTTTTGTCTCCGGTGTCTCAATAGGCATAGGCGGCTTATCAACAGTGTGGCCATCAAGGAGCGCAGGTGATAAAGGAGGCGTTGACGTGCCAGAGAGTGGTTCATTAAGACCTCTTAATCCCTTGTGCAAGTTGGTTTTCGGCGCTGGTAGGCCTTTCAAGTAATGTTCATCGTCGGCTTCGGAGCCACTGTCACTCGTCTGTGGCGAGTCTTTGAGAAAACTTGGCCATGTCGTAGGCGATGGTTCGTGGGGTGCATCGTCACCGGTCTTGGCGGATTGCGCGTGACGGTTCCTGAGTATAAAGCGATCTGAGAGATGCGGAAGGTCTGTATTCTGGTGGTGATAGGGATGAGGCGATCGCGCTCGAGCTCGAAGATTTTCTTGTTCGTCGGGGTCGAGGGCATTTAAATAGTCGGGGTTGAGATGCTCTGTCATGACGAGGGTGTTGAAGGTACTACGGATACCGCAATATCAATCATGGAAGATGGTAGGGCTGCGCATGCGCCTCGAGCACGTCGAAGGAGAGGGCGTCGCAAGTAAAGAGACGAGATTGATTAAAAACGAAAGTAGAATTGAATGTTCTGAATTAGAGACCATTCCCATCTGTGGATTTGTCTCCACGGCGTCGATTGTGTTGGAAGAAACTCGAGCATCTATCCTTGTCTACATGTGAAAGTGGCCTTGTCCATGGGGTGTTTCGTCAGCTAACTTCAATCCGCAAGGCACGGCCACACGAGCCACGTTTTGATTGATTGACAGTGGCTCAAGCTAGATTTGCAGATAAACTCAGGTACGAAGTAGATTTCTTTAACTTTATCTCAACAGAATTTCACATCATTCAACCGAGTTGATAGAAACATCCGAATAAATAAACAGCTACGAGAGGTCATAATAATAAGCATAAACAAATAATTGATCTCATCATTTCCGCCATGTTTCTAATCAATTTCTACTCCCTCAGCCCGATATCGCAGCATTCCATTGCCTTCGCTAAGACATCTCCCTAGCGCCTTCCCTCAACTTACAGGGGAATTCAACGAATTAAGGTAAAAGAATCGAAAAGGAGGAAGGAAGCTGTAAATATCACGTGCACAAGCAACCTTAGCTTCTTCTTACCGCTGCAAAAATGTCTACCTTTATTGAGAATGTCTTGGTCTGATGATGCGACTACACATACGATGATGCTATTGACGGCTTCTACAGTACTCCGAAATCACCAGAGACTGTGGCTCTTTTCTATCAGATCGTATCGCAAGTCTAACGGATCGAACCACTGGGGCATCCGGATGGTCTAATTTTAGACATGCCTTACACTTACAACCTTTAACCTTCAGCCAGTGGCAGACCTCCCCGCGCCCATTCTGGACATCCAGCCCAACACTACAACACACACACACGGAGGCTGTGCAAGATATCTGTGACGAGGCCTTCGACTAGTATTTATGTACAAGGATAATATATGCCGACTGCCCTTGTTCGCCGCTTCAATACTGGATGAAGGTGGTCGTCGCTATATCCCATGGTTCAACACTAAAAAACCATCGTCAATTTGTTGCAATTACCCAACTTATACCGCAAGGTGCAGCACAGGACAAAGCGTTGGCAATATCTCATTGGTCTAATGTCAGCTTCAAAACCTAAAAAGTCTGCCAGCGACGACTGTCTCGCCACAGTTGCACTTTGACAGCAACATGTATGTCTCTGATGATGGGTTCTGGCTTTTTGGTTGGCTCATCGCAATGGCTGCATTGGCGCGTCTCACAGCCAAGAAAAGCCTCGTAATTGGGCTAGCTTGCCGTCTTTTGAAAGACCCAGACGAGACCTTCAGAACCAACACATCATTTATACTCTTCATGAGGGGTTGGAGTTTCACATTGCCAAGTTGGGTGTGGTGATTCGCAAAACGATTTGGCTAATCGTGACAGCTGAAGGTTACAGCGCAAAGATGGTTGCATATGGTCCAATAGCAACCTCTCTGCAAGCCAGCCTCTTTCCAAGACTTGTTGCTGGACCGCGTTGGTGGATTTGACGCCGACATTCAAAGAGAAAGGCCGCGTGGAGCTTTGGGGAGGATAGTAAGATATTGGCGGGTTTCAACATGCTCTTCCACCAAAACTTTCATCAACGGATAGACGGGACAATTGCTCACCAGGAACCGACATGTTAAGCCGTGAGATCCGGTTACATACATCATCATATGCTTGGCACCAAAATTTACTTCCGTTTAGACGGGCACGCCGTCCAGACGGAGCCAAGGACTGTGCACGTATCCGCAGTATTGGTGAAGAAAAAGCACCAAAAATAAGGATCAACCGAAATTCCCCATCGTATTTATTTGGTATTGCACGATTCCGTCATTACAGCGATTTACATATCAGCTCAGACCATGGAGGTTGGGGCATCTTCATGATGATGTCGATCTGTTGTCACACGAACAGAGAACTTGGCGCAGACAAACAAGTTCAAAGTTGAAAAGTGACACACCTGGTCACTTATCATGGCATTTAAGAACAACCATTGCAAGCATGGCATGACTTGCCTGGGATAGAGGCACAATTCACAAAACAACAAGCGCGAGCTTCGTATCAAGTCACGAGCCTGACTGACTATCAAGATACGATACATGGTTGGTTACGAAGCGCGATCATCTCGCCAGACCCAGTCAGTTGTCTTCACAAACGCGAGCCAAGTTGCGAGATGAGATCAACACACTGGAAGGGTTGGATAAGAGAAGATGGAAAGATGCCAAGGTCAGGGACAGGGTTCAGGGGACTAACCAGGTGGGTCAGACATGGAATGAGGA
Source organism: Fusarium verrucosum (assembly GCA_013623715.1). NCBI lineage: Eukaryota > Fungi > Ascomycota > Sordariomycetes > Hypocreales > Nectriaceae > Fusarium > Fusarium verrucosum. Next base: position 15,272 of record JABFFJ010000434.1, on the reverse strand, counting down.
TCGGGGCCCGGCGGGCAGAAAAAAAGCATCATTTTGAGACCAATGGCTTGGGTCCAAACCAACGTTGACCCGCCTACCTAGCTACTGAGACCGATGCTCAGCTTTTTATGGCGATTCCTCGTATTCTCCAGGCACCGAGTCGGTTTTCACCCCTTCTTCCCTTCTATTTCGACTCATTTCGTATGGGGCTCAGGAGCTTTTTAGAGAATACGAAGACACGGAGAATAACGTTGGGCTCGTAAATGCACAGCTCTTACACCAGTCCGTCCGTTTGCCGTTACATCCACAGTGACATCACAAGCTTTATCAAGGTCCGTATCGTTGACGCGCCGTCTGAGCAACAACGGAAGACAGGTACCAGGGGGTCACGGAGGTGGTACTTCGGATACTATTGACAAAAATAACCCTGCAACGCGGTTATGGTTGAATCAGATCGCATACTACTACATATGTCCGTATGCAGCAACCACCGACCATCCCAAAGATGGAAGATCGGAATTGTCACAACCGACTTCTGCTACTGTAATGGTGTACTACGTTACAGCCTGTGTTGATACTAAACAATGGCTGAAACCTCTGTTAAGTTTCTACAGCAATACGAACAAGAAGAATGAGAGATTCTGCCCTCGCTGTCAGACAGTCAGAGCTTCAGGCTTCAGCTCAAACCCGGCCAGTCAGTCAACCTGCCAAGGGCCAGCTCAAGGGCCAGCGAACGCCTCATATCTAGGACTAGGTAGGCTTGCTTACTGCGAGGGCTAGACTGGGCTTGTTGAGTCGCCCTTGAGAGCCTGAACCCCACCAAACAGAGCCGATCCCTTGACCTTCCACTGCTTCCAGGCTCCCTGGGCTGGGCAGCTCTGCCAGCTTCCAGCAAACGGAGATGTACCTGGCTGAACTTGGCAGGCCGATAAAAGCGCTAGAGTTGTCTAGCTTCCGGGTGGCTGTCGTTAAAAACTGCAAGCGGCTCCCTCTCATGCCTAAAAAAGAAACACATGGCGATTTTGTCCAGATCTCCAACGACCTTTTTCCCTTTGCCACTCAGCAGACAAAAACAAAGGCACACCAACAAATCGGAAAGCAGCTTACTTTGGATCACCGTGATAGTCAGTCGTCTGCAGCTCAGCCTCCTCTTGCCAAGACCAGCTTAGGTCCCGGGACTTTTAGTTGGACAGATTCCCTCGCCCATCCACGATTCAGCATCACGACCTGCATTTAACACCAAACTCTCCTCTTTCTCGCCCTGAACTTGAGTTCATTCTCACTGCTTGCTTGCTTGCTTGCTTGCTTGGCTTGACGGACTCAGCTCGTGTAACACTCATCACTCCACCACCTCCACTTCATCCACTCCCTCGCTCGCTCATACTCCGTAACGCCTCCGTCAACTGTCAACTGCTTACCGGCTGGCGGCACGCCATTCGCTTCTGGTCCCTTTCGCTTCCCTCATCCTCACATCACCAGCTCTGTCTACATTCACGGAACCGAACGGGCTCCTCCTCCCTCAGACGCTAGAGCCACCTCCTCTCCTGTCTGCTTGGCAGACGACACTCTTCATCATCGATAAAGGGAACACCCTTCTCAGCTGTCGTCTGCAGGTTCCCGGACCCTAGCTTGTTTGCTGCACTGTCTTCACCACTCACCGTCTTGGATCTCGCCTCCTCAACCTCACCACCCACTCCCAGCCAGTCGCCTCTCGTTCCGTCCCCAAATAGCAAACCCAAAAAAAAGCTGCCATCTGTCTTGGGTCCGCATAAATTCTGGTCTATTCTCAGCCGCTAAACGTCCTCTGCATATCCGCCTGCAGTCTTGAAGCCTGATATCAATCTGGTTGGCTTACAAAACTCAACCCTCTCCCAACCTCCAAACCATCTCACTCACTTCTTCATCATGGCACCCATCGACATGAAGCAAGACTACAGCATGGAGGCAGGACTGTTGAGCACTGACCAAGAGAGGAACATGTCAAAGGAAGCACTACTCCAGGATTCGGAATCTGCCCAGGCCCTTCCACGGACAAAGACCAGAAGGATATCGCCAGCTGGCAAGGCCTTGATTGTTTTGGCTGCTTGCTGTCTGCTGGGCGTCGGTGTGGCATCCATTGGAGGTGCTACTCGCTTCTGTCCTGGACATCTTCGCCATGGAGATGTCATTGGAAAGCATGGCATAGATCTTCCCGAGTCCATGGCCCAGATGGTTCGACGACAAAATACACCACCACCCACCGACAAAGAACCGGAAACTGAACCGACCGATGGTGCATCCAATGCTCCGTCGGGTGGCTCTTCAGGCGGAGCCTCTGGTGGTGCTTCAAACACCGATCAGCAGCCCACTGATACTGCCAAGGAACCCACAAACACGGTTGCTCAACCTACCGCCACAGATGAGCCTTCAGATACTCCGAGTCAACCTTCGGTTACTCAAAAGCCATCTGATACGAGTGAGCCTTCCTCGCCCTCACGGCCTGCGAGCTCAGAACCTGAGGAACCCACCTCTAACCCGGATACAGGCAAACCTTCTGCCACCGACGGATCTACCAAGGACTCTGCCACTCAAGAGCCTCCTGCCACGGAAACCAAAGAGGAGCCTCCAACCACAGCCGAGCAACCCACCCGTAAGACCACCGAGACTCGCCCCGAGTCCACCAAGGATTCCAGCCCCGAGTCGACCACCGATGATTCCGAGCCCTCTGCCACCGGTACGTCCGTTTTGGAAGAGGAACCTTCCGAGACTGTCCCCTCTTCTCGTGCTTCAACGTCCAATCCTTCTGCTTCTAGTGCTGCAACCTCCACTGCTGCCAGTACGTCTACTCGAAAAACTTCTTTGCCTGATACCTCTTCTTTTTCTGAATTGCCGTCTGAGACGGTTTCTTCGGGTGAGACCCTTCAATCCACCGCCCTTGATGATACCTCCACTGCTGTCGAAACTGTCACCATCCCCTCATCCACTGTCGACGAAGCCACAACTGTCCTCTCCGACTTGACTACTGAGCCAGCTTCTGAGACAACTGGAGAGTCGGATACAGCCTCTCAGGCTTCAGAGGAAACCGAGACTGCCACCGGTATGTGGGACGGACCAGCAGCAACGAGATTCTGGATAGAAACGTTGCTGCGAATCCAACTCCCCAAGCCTGCCGTGATATTACTGTTTCGTGCCATCTCCATAACCTGATGTCCTAATTTTGTGACTTTCGCAAGTGCGCCAAACCTTGACATGTCTTTTTACCCTTGAATTGCATCCACGTTGACTACACCACACTTTGAAGAGACTTTGTTCCAAGACACACGCTAACTTCGATACAGATAGCCAGGAATCCGAAACTGAGACAGAGGAGGCTACACAGACCACAGAGGAGGCCAAGTCCCAGACTACGACTCGAAGCACCATCACCGGAACAGGTACCAAGCGAACATCGAGCGCCGTGCCCAAGACCTACACTTCCACTCTTGAGGACGGTGGGGTCCTTACCATGACCTCGACTTCGTGGGTCGATATTGTCCCCTCAGCCGAAGCTTCCGCTGGCAGCGACCCTGACCTTCAGAACGCTGCTCCTCGATCCGTTGTCTCATTTCTTGGCGCCGTTGTGGGTATGGTCTTTGGTGGCTTCATTCTTCTGTAAACGGAAGACAGTCACACTCACCTCACGCGAACCCCGTGAAGGATGAACTTGGTTGTCCTTTTGCGGACACCAACTAATACAGAATGGGTTCATTTACGAATATCACGGTCCTTTCTTCATGGATAGAAAATCAGGATGATAGACTTGGGGTTGCATCAGAGACTTGGGTTTCACCATTGGACAAGAACATCCACATATGGTTGTATCTTGTAGGATTTGGATTATTAATGACGTCTAGCATATTTGTTGGCGTGGATCGTATTTAAAACGCATAGTACATGAGCGAAAACAGGAATGAATTTGCATTTTTATTACTTGGGTTAATCTGAAGATGGACTTGTTTGATATCAGATGTACCAATAATTGTTTGTAAATTTGAGGGTATACCCAATAAACGCCAGCAACTCCCATGCATGCATCTTGCTACAAACGCATGTCCCGCCACTAAGCCAATCTTACACTTGAGTGTCCTTAACCAGGGCCAATCCTGGGCATGTCGTGATGCTCGCTCAATCTAGACAAGTAGGTGTTGAGTTCCTCAACGCGCTCTTTGTGTGTCTTGAGAAGTTCTGGTCGTGAGCCTGAAGATTCGGCGAGTTTGAGCAGCTATAGATAGACTTGTAAGCATGGTGTTTGTGTGGCGTGCATGACGACAATAACTTACCCTCTTCTTCTTTATCTCCTCGTGACGCTTTTGGGCTTCTGTCTTTTGCACTTCAGGCTTCTCCTCATCATCGTCGTCCTTGCGAGGTTCGTGCTCCTCTTCCTCCTTATCCTTCTTCTTTCTCTTCTCTTCCTCCTTACTTCCAGTATCGAGATTCTTCTCCAGGTCGGTCTTGTCGCGCTTCTTCTTTTTCTTATGAATCTTGGCACCCTTGAGCTTCAAGGCGCCGCCACCGCCGACAGCAGCATAATCGTCGGAGCCCATAGTGTTGTTGGTGCTGGGAGAAGAGTGGTTGGATCTGGCTCAGATCGGGACTTGAAGTTGGAAATAGACACGTGACTGAATCAACCTGTGGCGGTGCGGGTGGCTGGGATAAGATGGAAACGGCAAGGGGTTGGGGTCGGGCCTGGACCATGTTTCTGATCCATACGCGGAAGGGAAAAGCGAAGCACTTGCATAGACAAAGAAAGCTTCCTTGAGATGAGTTGGGGAAAGTCGACTCCTATCTTTTCGTCTTGGTCCTCGTTCTTTCTTTCTTTGTTTCCTTCCTTCCTTACTTTCCCCTTATCCTGTCTTGTTCACGTGCGCCCGACTTGACTCGTAACGAAACATCAAAACATCCCCCTTTTGTGCCGAATTAAAGACTTCATGAGCGAACCATCAATTAAGCATTGACGAATACGAATACTTTCTTAATTGTACTTTTATACGTACCCACTCCATCTTTAATCTCGACCGCTTCAAAAAAGACTTCAAAACAGCTCTCGACCTTTGATCCTTTTAGTAGCGATCCGCTAAACCAAGATTGCGCGTGCGACATCGAATCGCTAGCGATGCGCCTTTGCTGTCAACGCTTCAAATACTAGGATTGGAATACTCGCGGACCCTGACTGTGGGGGATTGATCGATCGATTGACCGATCGCTGAGAAAGAGGAGGAAACGACAGCTACAGAATACACCACAATGGCGCCGTACTCCGGACTTCCGTCGAATACAAGGGACTCGCTCGAACTCGCTTCTCTGGCTAGCTCGAGCCAGAACGATGAGGGGGCTACAGAGATCTCGTCCAGACCAAGTATATCGTCGTCGCGAAGACTGTCGCTCGAACAAGATGATCCCCTGGATAGCGCCAATCCTGCGAACAGGATGCATCGATCATACTCGGTTTCTTCGGCCTTTGACTTTTCCGCCAACATGTTCCCTTTGAGCTCCACGGCGGGTGCGGAAGGCTATGCGCCTATCGGAGCTCCAACTTCAAGAGCGAGACCAAGCGGCGGCCTGGGAGGGGGATCTTTGGAGAAGCACAAAACGTTGACATACTTGAACGGACTGTCGCTAATAGTGGGACTTATTATCGGTTCGGGTATCTTCTCGTCACCAGGATCTGTGAGCGCAAATGTTGGCTCGCCCGGTGCTGCGTTGGTTGTCTGGGTTATCGCAGGTGTCCTCGCATGGACTGGTGCCGCATCTTATGCTGAACTTGGAGGAGCGATTCCCCTCAACGGCGGCGCTCAGGTTTACTTGGCCAAGACTTTTGGCGAAGTAATCGGCTTCCTCTTTACTTGGGTCGCTATGTTGGTCCTCAAGCCTGGCAGCGCCGCCATCATCGCCATCATCATGGGCGAATACTTTGTTCGAGCCTTCATTGGTGCTGAAGCTGAGCATGTAAGCCCCTGGATCAACAAGGCCGTTGCGCTCGTAGGCCTGTTCATCGTAACGTTTTTGAACTGTGTCTCTACAAAGCTCGGGACGCGTGTGAACGATACACTCATGTTCATGAAGTTTATCGCCTTGCTAGGTGTCACGGTCACTGGTGTTGTTGTTGCTATCACAGGAAAGACGGCCAGGGGCAAGTCAGAAGTTAGCTGGAAGCCACATGAAATGTTTGACAACACCTCATCAGACATGTCTGATTGGGCTTTGGCGCTTTATGCTGGTCTTTGGGCTTACGATGGCTGGGACAACGTGAGTGATATACCAACCGATATTCATCATGGCCATGGAACTAACACAGTATAGACAAATTACGTTGTCGGCGAGTTTCGAAACCCTGCTCGAGACTTACCTCGAGTCATCCATACAGCCATGCCTCTAGTTATTCTCTGCTACGTGATGGCCAACGTTGCATATTTCCTTGTTTTGCCGCTTAAAAGCATGGATGGTTCCAACACAGTCGCTGTTATGTTTGGCAGCCGAGTTTTTGGCTCCGTAGGCTCTCTTATCCTTGCACTCATCGTCAGTGCCAGTTGTTTTGGCGCCCTCAACTCTTCGACCTTCACTTCCAGTCGTTTGGCCTATGTGGCTGGTAAAGAGGGCTATATTCCCTCGATTTTTGGCACTATCGGAGTTGGGGGCAGCCCACACGAACACGAACTCAGTTCACAGCGGTCACGGAGCTGGTTCACGCGCAAGATGCGCCAAATGTTTGGCGATGAGGACGCAGGACTGTTTTATACACCAGTGTATGCGCTCATCCTCAATACTGCTCTTACAGTTGCCTACGTGGTCGTCGGCGAGTTCAGCACTCTCGTCACCTTTTATGGCGTAGCAGGCTACACATTCTATTTCCTCACAGTGCTTGGTCTGATCATCTTGCGCGTGCGTGAACCTCAGCTCGAGCGCCCTTACAAGACATGGATCACCACGCCCATCATATTCTGCTGCGTGAGTCTCTTCCTCCTCAGCCGTGCCGTCTTTGCAAAGCCCTTCCAGACCATTGCTGTCGTATTTTTCGTGGTAGCCGGTGTGCCGGTGTACTTTTGGCGTATCAGGGGACGTGATGAGCAGGTCTTGAGAAGAAGAGGGCAGCCCGGTGATGAAAAGAAGTGGTGGCAGTTCTGGAAATGATTTAAACGACAGCAGGAACTTGGAGAAATGACAACGTCATGAATGGTCAATTTTATGGTTGGGGATAGATACAACGATATGGCTGGCGCCTGATGATGGCTTGTATAATGAGGCATACCAAAACAGCGAACATGCATATGTATTTGTAACAAAGTAAAAAAGACAAGAAACAGCGGGTTGTTTCTACTTGACTTGATTTCTGGCTGTACTGATTGCAAGTGAAGATAATTATATCCTAGTGCAATACTTATGTTAAGAAATATCCAACCAGGCTTTTGATACGACCACTGAGTCGCCCAGACGCAAGGTACGAGAAAAATATATAAAATATCGTAAAATCAAGCTGTTTAATGAATTATCAAACAACTTGTACCCGAAGTTCGGCCTCCTCTTATCTATCTTCTCTCACAATGGTCGAAGGTCTAGGTTAGGTCTGACGAAACTACCAACTTTATCTGCTTGGGAATGGTGCCCACGGATAACACATCTAAAGTTAACAATTTAGTTCGGTTTGAGTGAATTCAAAGATTACTATCATAATTAAGCTGGTTTAGAAGTCCGGAAACTAAAACAAAGAGACCAATTCATATAAGTTCTCAATATCGAGTTCGATTAATTATAGCAATCACGAGGAGACAAGACCAAATATAACTTTAACAAATTGTATTATCTGCAACGCTGAATACTTTTGACCGGCGTCTATAATGCAGTTCAGTTGTTGTAAAAAAACTATTCATCATCATGTACAAATCAAATCATTTCTTCCTTTGTTGATACATTTACTTCTTCTCACGCTGACCGTAGGCCTTGGTGGCGTAGTCACCCTGGTGGACGATGAGGTCCTCAGGGTTGTAGTCGTGGCGGCCAGAGAGGTAAGACTCGATGATGGCCTTGGTGCCGTTGGCATATCGGACCTGGGCATCCAGAGAGGTACCGGACATGTGAGGAACCATGGCGTTACCGCCACCCCAGTTGTTCTTTGCGGTTCGCAGAGGGTGCTCGACAGGAGCGGGCTGGTGGTCCCAGACATCACCACCGTAACCGGCGAGGTGGCCGGACTTGAGGGCGGCGGCAACGTCCTCCTTGACGACGATGGCACCACGGGCGGTGTTGACGAGGTAAGAACCCTTCTTCATCTTGGCGATGAGGTCCTTGTTGAACATGCCCTTGGTCTTCTCGTGGAGAGGGCAGTTGATGGTGACGATATCACACTGAGCGAGCATCTCCTCGAGAGTGTCGACGCGGCGGCAGCCAATCTCCTTCTCCTTCTCAGCAGACAGGGGCTGGTAGTCAAAGTAGAGGAGCTCCTTGCAGTCGAAGGGCTTGAGGCGGCGGAGGACACGCTCACCAATGCGGCCGACAGCGACGGTACCGACAACCTTGCCCTCGAGGTCGAACTCCTGCTTGGCAGCGTGGGCGACATCCCACTTACCGCTCTCAATCTGCTCGTGGGCAGGGACGAAGTTGCGGATGAGGACGAGGATGGTCATGAGGACGTGCTCAGCAACGGAGACGACGTTGGAGCCAGTGACCTCAGCGACGGTGATACCGCCGTTGGTCTTGTTGGCAGCGTTGAGGTCGACATGGTCAGAGCCGATACCAGCGGTAACGGCGAGCTTGAGCTTCTTGGCGCGAGCAAGACGCTCAGCGGTCAGGTAACCGGGGTGGAAGGGAGTGGTGATGATGATCTCGGCATCCTCAAGCTCCTGGTCGAACTTGGAACCCTCCTTGTCCTTGTCGGAGGTAGTGATGAGAGTGTGGCCTTGGTCCTCGAGCCACTTGCGGATACCAAGCTCGTTCTCAGTGGTACCGAGAAGGAGGGGTTGCTATGAGACATGTCAGCCGCTGTGAAACCAATTGACTAAGAAGAAGTGATATTGAGAGGTTATTGAGGGGTAATGATGCAGTGTTGGTTGAGACATTGGGTATGAGTTGGGTTGCATTGTCGCCCAGTCATGCAGTGTAAACCACACGAGAGCCACAAAGGGCGACAATGGCAGCCAAGTGTCACTTCTTGATGTCTTTGCAGGTGTTGCCCAGACATTGCCCCGCATCATTGGGCTGGATGTGGCTGATTCTCATGTAGTGAGACCATTTCCCCGCGTTTGTGATCTACAAGCGTGAAGAGATGGTGTGTGGGGGGAGATGTTTGTGGTTGCCGGGAGATATGAGAGCTCGAGGCAGAATTGACGACCGTTGAAGATGGTTGATGGAGGAAAGAAGAAGAAGAATCAAGCTGGAGTGAAAGAAAGATCAAAATACATACATCCTTGGCGTGCTGGCCACCGTCGTAGAGAACTGCAAGAACCTTGACCTGTTTGATGTGTTAGTTGAGGCTCAAGAGGATATATAGAGAGGGATGCTTACCATTTTGGCGGTTGTGTTTATTGTTTAGTGGAAGAAGTAAAAGAAGAAGGAAGAAGAATGATGATGATGATGAGAGTGAGGAGGAGGAGAAAAGGTAGAATATCGAGGGTCGAATGGCAGATATTTATGCTCAGAGATAGAACGCTATGGATATGTATCTTGTAACCAAGTAACGGCGTATGCTCTCCACAATAAGAGACACAAGACAAGCACGCACGCACAGCCAAGGTTCCACGTCTCACGCACAGCGTTATTCTCGCCATTGAACGGAACGAGAACCGTGGCACGGACAGGGGCCCGGTCTCTGGTCTCCTCTCACAGACAGCGAATGTCCATCGATCCCGCGAACCCCGAGGTGCCGGCATATGAGGGGAGGGGGGCAGTACAGTATGGAGTATCATCCGTAACTAGCTTCCTGTGGGCGTCAGAGCCTGGAAGCATTCTCCATTTCGGTAGAGGCCGGACATTGAATATCGAGTTGTGAAACGCATCAGGACTCGTAGATTGTATGCTTCTGCCCTGTGACCGGCCTGTAAACCCGCTGGATGCCGTCCTAACTAACACGCGCGCGTCCGAAGAGAGCGGGGGAGTTGAGCGCGTGCGACCACACACACTTTGAGGGGTCTTACTAGAAGAGGAAAGTTCTCTGATATATCTCGGTATTCGGGGTTTGGGGGAGAGTTTGAGATGGATAAGGTGGAGTGAGAGTGGGAGGATGAGAGCTATAGCTGCCATTAGCCAATCATGTTCTGAGCCATTAGAGCGGGGTTGAACCGCCAACCTCGAGTCTGTGAACGGCAGCTACGGTCAAATCTCCGTCTTACAGTAGAATAGATTACTGCTATAGTGACTTCCTATCTCCAATTGATGGAATGTTTAGTTGGAGAAGAATATTCTAGGTAAATCATGTCCGATACGATGTGATATTGACTGACATGGATGGATCGTCATGAATGATACCGTAACAACTGCATAAACTATGAATGACCTGCTATTGACATATGTACGTAACAAATTGGGCTCCAGCCATCAATACTTGACTTGAGCTACTACTACACGTCTTGTTTGTTGGGTAGAATGGGTCACATATGGGTCGACTATCCACTGAGGCTCTGTTATACTAGATACTACGTTGGGCAGTAGATTGCCTCATTACCTACAGTTTGCCTGCAACACTCTTCTGTAAATCTCATACAGATAAGGCCTCATGTCTCATGTGAATACAATTATAATCCCTCATCACATCGCATCACATCAATACCTTGAATTCTTAACTCGTCGTCGCTATTCGGTATCCCGCCATCCGCCCGTGTTTAGTCCAGCCCCCGAAACTCGGGCTCGGCTGCGGGGTCCGCACTTTCATCTCCGGAGACTCAACCACAACCGCCCCATGATGGGATGGGATGGGGCAAAGCTGGGGTTTTCGGTCTCGATCTGCTGATTTCAATGTAGCCTGACTTGAATTGAATCTTGTGTTTGCTTCTTTTGATGTTTCCCCGCATTCTTATTCTCACTTACATCTGTGAATTCGAGAGGTCATAATAAACACATCTCACATCCATCTTTATGCATATAATTCATGCAACAAGGTTCATCAACCGTCAATATTACAGAATCATCACTTCATTATTTAACTCTCAAACTGTAACTGCTACATTTTATAGTGCCTCATATACCATCTTGAACCCAATATCAACCATAATATCTACCCTACATCTCCGCATCACCGGCGCCTATTCACAAACCCTCAAGGTTCTTCATCCTCATCCCATGCTTTCCTTGTGACAATTCAAAACGTCCCACAACGCCGTGACTTCTCCGACCTGTCACCTAAAGCTTAGTTTGAGGCTGGTTGTTGCCCCTGGCGTTAGTCTTCCCCTGCCGGACCTTGAAGCCGACCTCGGGAATATCGTATCCCCAGCTCGGCGTCTAGAAATAGACTCGGGCTAAGAGAGCCATGCTTATCATGACAGGAAATAGGTTCAAGATGGATACTCTTTGAGTCCCATAGACTTCTTCCAGATCAAGTCTTTTCTCTTCATAGACATTAACACTAACGAGACCTTGACAATATCTTACACCAAACAAACTCCCATGTCCTTGTTTTCATCCCGTTGAATGTGGCTCCATCTATGTTGCTTGCATTTTCAAGCCCCAGACCGGCTGCATGTCGTCCCAGAGCCCATCTACCAATAAATCCATGAAGCGCCATCCCAGTAACCCATCCATACCTACCAATCATGACCCATTTCATGCTTTGTCGCCATGAAGCAAATAGACAATAAACACCACCCCTTTTAACCCATAGTTATTTACCTTACATCAGAAACCCAAACAGAAAATGGGCGGGTATTGGCATCGGTCCACCATCATCATAGCCGTCAAAATCACTCGAGTTTTCCTCATGCCATCCATCTTCTCCTTCTTGCCCCCCATGCTCATCTTCGTCTTCGTCTTCGTCTTCTTCCCCATCCATTCCACCCATGTGGGGTGCGAAAAAGTCGAGACCTGGATACCCATCACTATCAAATTCAGAGTAATCTGAATCATCATCAATCTCATCGCTCACTGAGCCATATTCGAAGTCTTCTTCATAATCCTCATCCTCATCTTCATTAGCCCCGATAGCAGCGTCAAGCATCTCTCGCACCGACGGTTCCACATAGGGTATGTCAAATGCCTCCAGCACCTTTCGCCCATCGGGTCTTAGTATTTCGGCCCTCGGGATCGCCTGCTCAACGAGTTCCTTGACATCCTCATCCTTGAGTGTTTTGACATCAGTTCTCAAGCCAGCTGATATTAGGCGGTTTGTGAAAGTCCAGTTGAGCCGTGGTACCTCATCACCCGGCTGCCATCTGTTCATAGGATGGCCCGTATACACCTCCCAATAGATAAGAGATGACCAACATTCTCGATGAAGCCTTTCTGGCTTATCACGCAACGCATGCGGATGCTTCGCAAGAAGCTGGCATGTCTGTGGCTGGTAACCATGAGTTATGGTATACATGAGGGCACCATCTGGCATGGCCTTTGTCGGCATATGGATGTCTGCGCCCCCATTCACCAAGACCGGTGTCGTCCGCCAACAAGACCCCGATTTGAAACTGTAATACAACGGAGGCTCGCCATCGAACAGTTCATTGGGGTCTTGACCACGATCAAGCAGTACTTGAATCAGGCTCGATGGTTCGTCGGCAACCGGAGAAGGCTTCTCCAAGCAACGGTAGATCAGCCCCCTCCGGAACACGTTTGGCGTCGGTACCGACCTCATCAGGTCCGCTGCTCGCGTCCAGAGCTGATTGTTGAGAGCCGTCTTCAAGAGATCCACCAAAAAGCCCTCGGAAGGTCCAGATATGCCGTACTTGGCGTATTCAATGTTCAGAATAAACTCCGTCTTTCCATCATCGTATGGTTCGTGAACGAATGTTGAGAGGAGTTTCTCGAGGTCGCCCTGCTCTGGTCGGCCGCCATTCTCAAGAACCGCTTTAGCGATGGCCAGGTTTCCATGTTTGATGGCTTCTGTGAATGGACGGCCTCTGGAGGAGTCCTTTTCGTTTGGATCAGCACCACGCTCAATGAACAGCTTGGCCAGAATGGCATGCTGATTGTCCCATTCGCGGTTGAAGTAGGGCTCACATTGACGCATGCAGATGATGTCGAGCGGAGTGGTATCGTCCACTGAAGCCTCCAATGTTGCTCCCGCATCTAGCAGCATCTTCGCGGCATCATACAACCCCAAAATAGCAGCACCCTCGGCTTCTTCACCAACTCTCCCAAGCGCAGTCAGGCCGTCATGGTCCTGAGCGTTGACATCGGCGCCGCCTTCGAGCAGTGCTTGCATGGCGTCCGTATTACAGCTTGCACTTGCCACCATCAGCGGCGTCATTCCATGGAGAGCTTCCCGCGCGTTGATGTCGAAGCCCTTGGCGATGAACTTTTGAATAATCTCGGCCTCAGAAGTCTTGCTCGGGGGCTTTGGAGGAGGCCCAAGAGGGTCGAAGAAGTCTTCTGGTCGTAATTGACGAGGTCCAAGAATTAGATGAAGAATACTGAAGCGCTGCACTGACAATGTTGTGACATTTGAACCTAGATCAACGAGTCTGGCAGCATCGTCGAAACGGCGGTCGAAACATGCCATCATGAGAGCCGTCAAACCCGTCTCAATAAGTCTCTTGTCGAGATCGGCACCATGCTCAAGAAGATATGGAACTACGGTGTCCCAGTGCCCATACCATATTGCTTGGAATAGCGGCGTTCCCATGAATGGTCCTTCGACGTTGATGTCTTGTTGGTACTTTTCGTCCACGAGTAACTCGAGTAGATCCATCATGTTGTGCTTCGCAGCGTGATGTAGCGCGGTGAGCTTAAACCGGCTTGAGTCGTGACTAACGTCGTCGTCTCGCCAGGCGGTTGGGTCCAGCTCAAAATCTATTCCCTGATATATAACCGTTGACGCACCACGCTTCAAAAGAAACCTGGCCGTTTCGAACTCTCCGTGACATATGGCGACATGCAGAGGCGTCCAGTTTCCTCCATGCAGGTCTTCGAGCTCCGCTTCGTCGACAGCCGGGGATTCAGTGAAGGCTTCAATAGGCAGATGCGGGCGACATAAGCACACGCCCCATGAAGGTGCGTCTATGCAAGCTCCTGCATCGAGGAGAACCTCAATCATGTCAATCCGTCCCTTGCTCGCGGCCACATGTATAGCCTCCCATCTGCAATCGCTGAAAATGCCGTCGTCGCAACCGCTGACGAAGCAGTCGCACGAGTCATGTAGCACATATGATGAGTCCAAGTCGACAGAGTGCTCATCATCTTGAACCCTCCACATAGGGTCATCGTAGTAGCTGGAATGGTAATTGTACCAATTATGCGCAGGGTCGATGCGTGGTTTGGGTCGGTGGGTGTAGGCTATACGTGAAGGGTCAACACCGGCTTTGAGGGCGCGTCGCAGGACTTTGATGTCTCCATTCTCGGCAGCCCAATGGAGGGCACCCGGTCTATCCGATCGAGCTTCACGTTTCCAGAGAATCGGGCTTGCGATGTCGTAGCAGTGTCGGTTGGCGCGTGAAAGAGCAGCTAGATCGTATTTCTTGTGGAGGAACGAGGCAATGCTATGCAATACCTCGTTAGGGAGCCGATCCAGCGAAGACATGGCGGGTGAGGTAGGGGATCCCACGACCTGGAGGGGATATGATGAATGGATGGATGTACAAAAGCAAGAATAAAAGAGTGGGAGGGAGTATGTACTTATGAGGGGGAGCTGTAGTTAGTGACTAGCTCCAGTCAAATAATAATTGATTGAAATGGATGGAATTTCTCGATTTTCCCGACCGAAGAAGTGGAGCCATTCTATAGCGAAGCTCTCGCATCACGCCAAAGCGGACCGAGCCAACCAGCTGAAGGCTTGGGTTGTATAGCGGGGCACGCTCCGCATTATAGCGCCCTCAGCCCTGTCCCGGCCCCTGTCTAAGCATGTCAAGCACTCGCACTCCAACGCGAAAACATGCACCGCACCTGTGGGAAACATGCACCGCCGGTACCTACACCAATTCTTACTAACATTTATAAGATATACCCCTCTAACCCAAATCCTAACCATAACCCGAACTTTAGCCATAACCCGGATCCTAACCTGCGGCGCAAGCGCCTACAAGCTAACCCTAACCCTATATTTTTCCCTATTTAAATAGCTATTAAAATAGCTATTTAAATAGGGAAAAAGGAAGAGAGAGCTGTTAGTACGGTACCTGATAAGCCCGATAAGAAAGGTGTGTGGA